>JAOWBL010067610.1:0-20924 GCA_028564865.1 Zenarchopterus dispar
CATGATACAAAATGTGAAACTGCAGCAAAACACACATGCCAGAAAAAGAGAAAAGGTATGTCAAATACTGTTGTGATATTGCTAGTTTACCTATGGTACTCATATTTTCTTGTTTAGGAACATGTCAGGAATTATAATTTGGTGTAACTACTTTGATTTCGAAGTCTCTCCATTTATTACAGAGGAAATGTTTCGTTGTCAACTACTGTAAAATCCAAAGTACAATTATTTTTGTAAACTTCTAAATTCTGAGTTGTTGTTTTAGCTCCAAACAGTCAGGACATCACAATAAAAGTGATACTGAAAGACACTGTGTGTGTGTATTTTTTATATATATATATATATATATATATATATATAAAACAATCTGAGTGACACATAAATTTAGGTGTTAAAGTTAGAAAAATTCTACAACTAACCATCCATGGAGTGGACAGTCTCAAAGGCCACTATCTTCGGTTTGGTGGGGTCTCCCTTCTGCAGCAGCTCTCGGAGATGAGCCACATCATTGTGGCGGAAAATAAACTTCTTAGCACCGCTGTTCCTGATGCCCTGGATCATTGAGGCATGGTTGCCTGCATCTGAATAGATCTCACAACCTGGTGTTGTTCAGGAGAGACAACAGGTGAGAACATGCCAAGTCTGATTGTGTGCATGTTGCAAAGAGAGATAGAGAGAAACTTGATTTTATTTATTTGTTTTTTGTTCTGCTTACCAGGCAGCATCTTAGCAAGGGTGAAAAGGGTGGAGTCATTGGCAACAAAGCATGAGGTGAAGAGTAGTGCAGCATCTTTTTTATGTAGATCAGCTAGCTCCTTTTCCAGTTCCACATGGAATTTACTTGTCCCAGAAATGTTCCTGGTACCTCCTGCCCCTGAACCATGCTTCTGTAAAGTATCCCTGGAAACAGAAAATATGCAAACAACAGAAAGGTTATTCAAATCTTCCCTGGTTTTCTGTAGCTGCACTGTTATTTCTTACATTCAAGTTTAAATTCAAATAAACAGAGAATTAAAAGTACAGTAGTTATAAGTGACATTTTGGTTAATGGTGTTTCCTTTGAATGCAAATAGAGGTTAGAGGCAGGTTTAATAATACATCTACACCACAATACATGGGCTGAACTGAAGCCAGGTACTGCAGTTCATGGTGCATTTAATCATTACATACTGTGAGTGATATATTCTTTTTTGTCAAAATTCCATGCTAACAGTGGGGAAAAAAGGTAGAGCAAAATCAGGGAAGTAGTCAAGAATGAGATAGAACACCTTGACCCAAAAAGATCAAATATAGTCATTTCTAGGCTACTTATGTCAACTAACTCTCCATTACTCACATGATTGACTGCACTACTCGAGGGTGTCGACTCATGCCCAGGTAGTCATTGCTGCACCAAACTGACACCTCCCTCTTGTCATCTAGAGACTCTGTGAAATCATCGGCCATTGGGAATTCAGTGGCCCGACGATTCACCGTCTTAAACACACGGTATGTGTGATCACTCTTCTTCTCTTCAATCTTCTTCTCAAAAAAGTTGTCATATTGAAAGTGTGACACTGTGAGAACAAGAAGGAAAATAACTTGCTTAATATTGTCACAAAATGTTGTCAAAGTAGAGAGATGGATGGAGCAACCTAAACATGACACAAGATTGATATTTTTTTCTTTTAAGTTAAAAAGAAAAAAAAGAAGAAGCAAACAACCCCAAAAAGACAGCAACTGAGTTACAAAACAAGAGGGAGACATAAAATAAAATAAAAAAGACCTACTTCTGCCGGGCATGTTGTCCTTAAGCAGGTGGCTGACCATCTTAGGACGCTGCTTCAGAAGGGCCTGCATTAAACTTTTATGCTCTCCCTCTTTAATGGCACTGGCCAAGGACGGTTGCTTAAACTGGGTAGGTGAAACTTCTGAAAAAGTTGAAAGGACAAAAACAAAATAGTATCAAATCATGTACAGAACAGCCAGCTAAAACTTGATAAATCTGCACTACACCTCACCTTTCTGAACAGTGCGTATTTCCTGTACATCCTCTTGGAATTCCATGGCAACCTGACGGACCACACCGCTGTTCTTCTGGTTCATTTCAGCGGCCAAGAAGGGGCATTTGGAAGCCACTGGCTGGCCTGGGGGTGGCATGGGATGACTAGCAGGCATTCTGGGCTTCCCTTCCTGTTTGGGGGCTGTCAGGGAGGAAAAAGAAAACTCAAACTTCAAGATCAGCAGAAACTATTTAAAACACATTTCATACATTGCAGTGAATCAGGTAGTTCTTACAATAACTGGTACACTTGATTTAATAAGTCTGAGCTACAGTTTTGAGGAAAATTCATTCTTCTTCACCTTCACAATCACTTGCAGTTTTTGTGTCAGTCTTCTGATGGGAGGATGAGGAGCAGAGGGCCCGTGCCATTGACGGGGCCATGGGCTTTGCAGCCAGCTCCATCATGATGGGACATCGCTGAGCATATGTCACAAGACACTTTTTGGACTGCTGAAAGAAGGCCTGGGGCACACTAGCCAAGAATGGGCAGCGACGTACTATCACATCCATAATCCACAGAAATGACGATGATTGTCAGTAAGCCTAAAAGAAGGAGAGATGTAATTAAAACACACCCTTTGAATTACCTTGTGCATTATAAGAACCTGTTTTGCAGGATAAATGTAGTAACAGTGTAGTTCAATTAAGTAGGTCAGTGTTATTTAGGGTTAAACATTTAACCTGGGAATAAAAACCTACATTTTGTGCTCTGACTGATATGAGCCAAAATATGTAGATGAATCTTTGAGAAAAGTTTTACAAGCTTCAAGCTAAGAAATTTCTGACAAAATATTGCTACCATCAGTGAAGGATATTTGACCACAAATTTAACTCCACACTATCATTAGACCCTACAAAATGATTTTGGCATGAAAAACGCAACATTATTTTTAAAGCATTTTATAAGTATTTCTACTGAAACTTAAAAACTCTCTTGGCAAAATATTTTTGTGAATACCATTTTCTCAGCTGTTTAAAAAGCCAAACATGGTAGTAAAGTGAAACTACAGTGTTTTGATAATTTAGCTCATGACAAGTGTCTGGTGAGAACGTGATCCACAAAAAGAGACTCATTGCGCAAATAAGAAAAGTCCATTTCCACTTCCCATGACTGTGTCAGACCTTTCATCCAGCTGGAGCCAGATTCACATTACTAGATAGGACTCAAACCTACACTTTTCCCCTTTGTGCTAAATAAAACATATCGAAGTAGAAAGTTCAAGAGAAAAAAAAGTTTTAGTTAATAAGGATATATATACACTATTTAAACATTAAATGTCTCTGACAGATGATGAAATGTTGCGATTTTTTCCCCTTAAACTCTATACCGCAGATAACACAATTTACACTGAAAACTGTAAAAATTATGATTCTGACTTTATGAAAAAAAGTTATTAGTGTAGTCATACAGATCCTTGCAACTTCTAAACAAAAACCCATATTTAATCAAATTTTCACCAATATTAATAACTGCTAATATCGTCGTTTTATAAAGCCAGTATTCGCTATACGTTACACAGCAAAGCACTTTGATAATTAATCCACATTAGAAAAGCACGGGTTACGTACTTGATGTAAACCAGCTTGGACTGTAACAGACGAATTTTGGGAAAGGACGTTTTAAGTAAGTCGTTTAACTTCAGCCGGCCTCTCGTGATCTTTGCCGGTTGCCCTAAGCTAGCTGCATTGCTAACGTTAGCTAATCTGTACAAATACATTCAATAAAACACCTACCTTTTAAAGTTTCTGACAGAGTACCTTCTCTTACGAGGTTGTATAGTGGAGTCGTTAACAGAGAGGACACTAAATAGACGTAATACCCGGCTTAAAAATTACTCGTTTTTTGATAAAGAAAAGAAGTCAATTACGTTATCCTGCACTGAGGACGAACGAAAAGGACGAGGACGAGCAGCGGTTTATATAAACTCGCTCCCATGATGGCGTCACAACACAGTCTCGCGAGAGTTTGTTGTTACGTAAGTTGGTTAATTGTGAAACAGCAAACAACTGAGATCACTGATAAACGTCAATATAAATCCGCTCGGAAACACGCACAGTACACAAGTGCGAGATTTATATGCAACTTATTGATATAAAGTGTACAGTTAATATGCTGAATGATTGTGTTTTAAAAATTACATTATAGTTTATGATTGAAAACTCAGATTTACAAATATATGATTTGATTTACTACGTTTTCCAATTAATCTACTAAATTATCTTCTTTTTTCAAATATCTGTGTGTAAATTAATCAACTCTTAAATCATATACATCCATTCATCCATTTTCTTGATCCCTTGTTCCATTTCTGGGTCAGGGGGGTCTGGTGGAGCCTATCCCAGCCCATCACAGGCAAGAGGCAGGGGTACACCCTGGACAGGTCGCCAGTCCATTTCAGGGCCACATTCAAAGACAACCATTCAGACACACAATCACACCTATGGGCAATTTTTTTTTAGAGTTCCCAATCCTCACATATTTGGACTGTGGGAGGAAACTGGAGTACCCGGAGAAAACCCACGCAAGCACGGGGAGAACATGCAAACTCCATGCAGAAAGACTTCTGGCTGGGAGTTAAACCAGGAACCTTCTTGCTGTGAGGCAACAGTGCTAACCACTAAGCTGCCCACTGTGCTGCCCAGAATCACATACAATCGTATTATATTAAATCATATACAAAATTGTTATTCATACCTTATTTTACTATAGTAAAGTCTAGTGTAATGTAGTATAGTGTAAGATTATTCCAGTAAATAACAAATATTAATGAGTAAATCAACACATAAAGAGATGTTGTTATTTCATACTTTTAAAAGAAAGTCAAGTATCTTTTTTTTTTCTTCAAGATTAGAAAAGATTATGACAACGTCTCTGGTTGAAAAGTATGTTCGTGTGCCTTGCAGTGTGCGTTAAGTCGGCATTACAACACCAGGAGACTTTGCCTCAAGGGTCATTTCAGTTTGTCAGCCATGTGTCTGCACTGCAGGTCATCAACACTCTTACCTTGTGTGGTGTTGTCGCTGTTGATAGATGCTTTGGTATAGTAATACACTTTGGATTGTATACACAATACTGTATTTTTAGTACATAAGTGACGTTTGAATGCCTATTTTGCCATTTGTCTTATTGCCCATTCATTTTTTTTTTCTTGTGCTACATTTGCTGTTTCTGTGTTAGTCTGTCTACATGCCATTATTTTTATTCTGTTATTCTTGTGATAGTAAATAAATACTGTTTGAAATTTTGGGTTACACAGAGATTTAACTATTAATATTTTAGTATTCATCCTGACTCCCCTGGTTCGACTCCCAGCCAGGAGTCTTTCTGTGTTCAGTTTGCATGTTCACCATGTCCCCATGCCTGCGTGGCTTTTCTCCAGGTACTCCGGTTTCCTCCCACAGTCCAAGAACATGTACATGAGGTTGATTGGGAGAAAAGAAAGGTGTGGGCTGGTTAATTTACATGGATATACATGGATGTCCTTTAAATTTTCGTGTGCCTTAGGATCTTAAACCTTTACCTCAAAGTTATTTAGAAATTGATAAAGTTAGTGACTTTCACAGTCTTGAGTGTAACATCAGTTTGAAAGAGTGGTTAATCTGCTGCAGATCTGTCGACTTGTTAGCTGACATGTGACACTGGGCCTGAATTAGTCCTTAAACTGTTATCATCCTAAGCTCACTTAGTTGCGTGCTTAATTAAAGCAATTTAAAAAAAGATTAATTGCTATACAACAGTACCACAGCACAAATCCCTTAGAAAGGTTGTCTGGATTGGGTTTCAAAATCATGTGTTAAAACAGATCAGGTGATAGGAAACCATTTTGGAACAAATTTGATTTCTTTTCTTATAGTTCTCTTCAAGTGTGACGTCATTACAACGCACCAAAGCCTTCACATCAGCAGCCGTGGTACTTTGCTGCCCTCTATCGACCATATCAGGCTTCTACATTAGATTTGTGACGTGGATTATCACAATGTACGACAGCTTGTGTATTTAGCACACCGAATAGGAAAAGCTGTTCATACAGAGTAGGACAGGGGTGTCCAATCCTGGTCCTCGAGAGCTACTGTCCTGCATGTTTTAGATGTTTCCCTGCTTCTTCACACCGTGACACAAGTGGCTGTGACATTGACAGATTTGTTCAGACCTTGCTGACAAACTGTTCCTGACCTTTAATTAGAATGAGGTGTGTTGGAGCAGGGTAACATCTAAAACCTGCTGGATAGTATCTCTTGAGGACCAGGATTGGTCACCCCTGGACAAGGATGTAAAAGATACAACACAAACCTTCTATTTTGGGATGATATTCAGTTCACCATGACCCAATAAAACTGAGCACTACCATCTTGTATTTCAATTCCCCCATGAGGCTACTTCAGCTTTGAAATATGAAGTCATCACAGGTTTCCAGGTTTCATTCATGTTTGGTCTAAATTAACTCTAGCAATTAATTTGACTGCCATTACAAAAGAAACCACAAAAATCATCTGAAGCCTTGATAATAGTAGGGGTTAAATACTGTGATGTGTTCCACCCACTGGTGTTGATCTAAAATAAATCAATAAATTACAAAAAAAAAATTATAATGATTGTTGTGCAGTAATAGTGAGTCAACGACCTACACCGTAATTAAAAAATTACTGCTAATGATTACCATAAAAATGACTGACTATGTAAAAAGACAATGGTTTTAAACTACATTTACACTTGATTCATCTGATCTTTCTTTTGTATTTCTATATGCACGTTAGTGGCTATAATTATCTTTGAGGCACAAAATCTGATGGACAACTTCTCTTTGCAGATTTGGCTGAAACAATGTGCCCTACTGTAGCCACTTCCTGTCACCACATATACCATTATGCCAGACAGTCTGGTTGATCTAAGAACCAGAGTAGGTTTCCATTTTACTTTTCACCTTTCATATTGCATTAATGAGTCAATGAGAAGATAAATTACTGACAATAATTGATAACGAATTAAAATATTTATCAGTAAATGACGATCTATCATCGGATGATTGTAGTTTAACATTGTATGACCCACAAAAACAGTGTGAATCGAAATAGCTGCAACACATTTATGATTTCCAACACAAGACAAGCTTTGTACATTGCACAAAAGAGTCGGAGATTGGTGAGTTCATTTAATAGCGGTCAAACAGCACATTTCTGTCTCTTTCCTTTAAAGCAAAATAGCCATCTGAGTCTTAAATAAACCAAGCTATACCTTTGTTTTTAATCAAAGTTTTTAACAAAAATCCAGTTTTTATTTGCCAGTCAGTTTATTACAAAACAAACAGAAAATACATATGATAATATTAGAAATAGACCAGTCAATTGGTTGGTTTGTTTTTGGCCAATGCTTAACAATCACCATCAGCCATAGAAAAACACTGATCAGTCAACATCAGGATAATATGTAGACAATGTTCCAAACAAAATGACTGTACAAGCAAAAGTTGGTATGTAGTGTGGCGTTCCTCAGAACCAAACACAGATTTAAATCTTTTTAAGAAGGGTGTCCCATGCAGATGTTTGATATGATATTAATCAGCATTTTATTTTGTTTAGATTTAAGACATCCAGGTTGCTGCATTTTCTATTTGTAGCTCAAAAAGACTAGAAAATAGATATGGATCTCATGAAAACTTTGATTAAATGACAATACTATGGAATTCTAAAAGATTTGTACAACACTATACATTGGAAAACACTTCATGTTTTATAGATGGCATTTTTTTTTAAATTTTGGTCATTTAGTTCTTGTATCCTCTGGATGTATGTGGTCTTTTTGCATGTTACTGCAGATTCATTCCCCTCATATTGTTTAACATCATATTATCATTATATATTTTTTTACTCTTTTCTTTCATATTACAGTGTAACATCAGTTATTTTTTTGCTTTTATGGTGGAATTTTGCCTGTCTTCATATTGTTGCATGTTGTAGGTCTCTTCTGAGTCTTTTTTTTTATTATTTTGCCTTTTTCAGGAAAATGTATTACGATCATTAACACTCGTATTTGTCGGATGAGGCCAGTTCCCCTGGCTCACTGTAGATCAGTATTGTCAGTATAAGAAAATGTATGGTACAACCCATAAAAGAAAAACTTGGATCAAGCAGTTCCACACAACTGCATTGAGTAATTTTTAAGATACTTTTTAAAAAATGTATATAGAATTGAAAATGTCACGTTATTAAAAATTATATCTTAAATTCAATTATTACAGATATTAGGCACCACCCAACTATTAGTGCAGGTGGGCGGAGCTCTGACGAAGTCGAGACTCTTCGTGAATAGACGATCTTTTCTCCTTGAAGCCGTCGGCAGACCCAGCAGACCTACTCCTCCCACAGACTGTCGAGAAGACTCCCAGTTTTCTTTTTTTTTTTTCTTTCTTAAATTCCGGGAGTCTTGAAGTGGTCATGGCGCTAGCTGTGTGTAGTGTATTGTTATTGGCACTATGTGCGACTCTGGCCCCTTGCGCCTCCGGTAAGTGTGAATTTGTTGGTCTCAAAGCTCTGGTTAATGTCAGCTAGTCGATGTCGTGTGACTTATTTCGTGGTAAACGGAAACTCGGGGGGACGTTTAGCTAGAGAGCTTATCTTTATACCGGAGCTCGAACACAACATGTCAGGGCGATGTCGGTCACGTTGGCTTTGCAAGACGGAAGCAGGTTACAGTGAAAGCCTTATACTGTTATCTTAACATTGTAACGTTTTTTTTTTCTTTCTCTCAGCTAGCTTATCATTTAATTTTATTTATTATTGTATTTTATTATTATTTCACGAAAGTCAGCAATTCTAGATAAAAATTAAAATAACACTAACAGACGAAACTAATTTAGGGCTAAACTTTAATGTTTTATCTCTTAACTTAATAATCAATTTATTTAAAAATAATGTCTGAAATGGCTTTAAGAGTTATTTATGTCATGCATTGTTTAAACATATAATAATGATTATTCAAAACTATCATTTCCCAAAAAAAAAAAATTAAAATTAAAAAGAACAGAAAATGCAGGCAAACACCACAAAATGAAGATTTAAAAATAGTTTAGAAAACACGCTTTAAAATAAACACAACAAGAACTATTAATGCGCCATTATTTAGCATAGGCCTAAAAAGAAAAAAGTAAAACTAAAACAGATCACCTCCTCTGACTTGTCGTCTTCATTGGAAAGTAAAATTACCAAAGGCATTTCTCGCTTGTGATTGGATAGAATCCAAGCCCCTAGCAACAGGCTGATGATGTCATTTCCTGCTACTGTCGGAGTCAGTACAGGAGGTACCACGTTACAAAACCTGTCCCTGTTGCTGAAACTACATTTTCTGTAGCATATGGTGGCCTATGAAAGTGGCGCATTTATTATTCATTTACCTTAGTCACTGTGAATTAAGTAGTTATAATCATTTCATGATCAGCTGACCTGGTCTACAGAGAAGCTGAACTGTGTAAACTTGATGGTGGATTTAAAATGTGAATGCTGCAATAGTTAGTAGACTAAATTTAACAGTTAAGTGTAATGTTAAAAAATTCATTCAAAATATAGTCAAAATAAAATGTTTCTAATCTATTTCTGACTAATTTTCCCCTAATACTTTCATTATTTCATTTATTATTTTTACCTCTGGGTTGCTAAAGACCTAATCAGCTGTTTTAAAAATGATTTTTTTATCTAGTTAGATCCCAAAGATGTAATTCCTTTTTTAAGTGAGCTGATGGTTTGTGTCTTTTATATTAACTGTCTTGTCCTTTGCTTCGATAATTAAATCATTGTAACTTTGTCAACAGTAGTTGTGAAAGCTCTCTGTCTCTGTTCTGTTATAGCTGGGGACCGGGACTGTCAATCCTACAGAGATATATCGAACACATACCACTCCTCAAAGACGTGCTACACAGGATTTTGTTGCGGCAGCTGCAATATGAGATACTGCTGTCAATCTAGTTATCTACGGTTTTCTGAGGATGAACAAGATAGATGGTATTCTGTTCTTTCTTTATCTAATTGAAAGTTGAATTATTACAGTGTGCTTGTGTGAAATGAAAATTTCATTGATACAATAAAATATGCAGTATACTGCGAGTATTGTCAACTGCAGGAGGCTCATCAGCCCCATAAACCCAGCTGCTTTCTTAGGTTGCATTCATTTAATTATCTGTTACTATGTAGATACTGTTACTGTCATTGTTAATTTTGTATCATATATTTTTCTGGTATGATTATAAAATACTTCATAAGATTTCATTGTATGGAGCATTGCGAAGGTCTTATATATCACTTGCATTGTACCATAAAAGCTGGAACAGAAAACCCACTTTTCATCATTCTTTTTTCCAGTGACTACAGAACTTTCATGACTTACACACCAGTGCCTATGATTATTGGCATTGTGGGGTGCATTGTCATTTTCCTCATCTTCATCTGCTGCTGTGTGTGTCCATGTTGCTGTCTGTACAAGATGTGCCGCAAACCACAGCGTAAGTAGTCATCAACCAGAGGCTTTTTCGTTTTATGCACAGCCTGCAATAACTACAGTCTTATCAAAAGTTTTTTTTTTTTTTTTTGCTGCCTTAATGCATATGAGATTGACTTTTAAATAAATATACACCAAGGTGTCTTATTTGGTTAATGGTGGTTGTAACACCAACAAAATACTTGACGAGGCAAAAACATGTTTTTGTTTAGGAGCTTTTTTTTTTTTTTTTTTTTAAATCTTTTTAGTCTTTTCCTCTTATGAGCCAACTGTACTAGTGCTGGCCTTGCATATTATAAAAACACCAGCAAGGATGGTACATTCAGATTTGTCATCAATACTGTTAATAATCAAATTTTTCATGCACCACAGATATAATGATCTTGATGGAATCGTTAACCATCCATCACATCATGTTAACGGAGCTCGATTTGAAAATCTATCTATAACAAGTAAAAACTGCAGACATTTGCATCCATTTCCCACATGCAAACATTTTTTTGGGGCACTCAAAACAGAGTTTTTGGTTTGTCTTATAAGATTGCGGTGTACTAGCATCTTGTTTCATTACATGATAACAGCAGACACTGCTGCTGCTTGCTCTTATAAACAGGGCTTGTTTTTAAAAATAGCACTGCACATATTTGTACATAAAGTTCACCAAAGCTGTATTTTGAAAAAAAAAAGTTAAAGCAAACTATAAGGCAGGTATGTGCTTTTTGTGTTTACAGAGTTCGATGTTATTGTGGAACTCATGTTTTTGTAGCTGTGTTTTGTATATCCATATGGATGGAGACATTTGTTTTGGTGATGTGTGTTAAAAGTGATGTAAATGGCTGGGAAGAATTTTTGAAGCCCACTGATCTCATATCGTAAATATTTAACAAACTGAATATTTACTCTCAGACCTGAAGGTTTACAGAGCCCTGTGGCCCATCACACACTTTATGGATTGCTAGATGGAACGTAGTAATAAGCAAATGTGTGACTCATTACATAATTTTAATGAAAGCTTTTGCTCACTTCCAACTTGCCTGTAACATGTGATGTCCCTGGTCACGGTGTCTCCAAGACTTCATCCAAACTCTTCTCTTTTTTTGTAAATTTTTTTTTTTGACAAGAATTTTCAGACAAAATAGTGCAAACTCTCTTTGCTCTTTCTTGTCTATCAAAGTGATTTTGCAAGATTCCACATGTTCCCAGTGATTTGTGCTGCCTGAGTCATATAGTGGCACGCAACACAACTATTAATTTTGATAGTGAAATGATGGAATGACTTGCATACCAAAACATAAATAATGACTTGGATAGTACTGCTTGTGTTGTACTGGCAGCTTGTAGGCGTACATCTCTGGGTCTGCAATATGTTGCTGCACATGTGTAGACTTCCTGCACGCAGCCAATAAGTAACACATTTGAGTCGCTGTTTGTGTGGGGGCTTCTCAGTGCATGGAGAAAAAAAAGTGATACTTGTGGTTTTCAGTGTGTTGGAGTATGTCTCTGTCTGGTTTCGAAATGGAACATCAGGGGACTCATTTTGAGGACTGTTGGCCCATCAACCATCATATGACTCTCATTACAGAAGTGGCTGGGTCTTGCTCATAATCCAGGCATTGAGACATAGATGGCAAACTGATCTAATTCTCTGGAATCAGCAGAAGTTCCTCAGTGGGATTTTGTTTGTTTGACATGCTGTACAACGTTTTGATTTTTAGAAACTAGTAAATCACACAGGTTGACGATGCACATAGTCACCAGAGATAATTATTGTTTGGAGTTTTATGCCAAACTTCCACACTGCTATACTTTCTTTTTTCACTTCAAAGATTGTGTCTGTACTTGACTTTTGCAGCTGCTCCCTTTAATATGATGAATTGAGTCAAATATTTAAAAATTCCACTTTATCATGAAAATAAATGATTTCATTTTACACTCCAGAACGAGCTGTGTTTGTTGAAGCACAGCTGCTTTTGGAAATGACAGTATTTCTCAGAAATTTATTTGTAGAGATGAACCTCGTCACTGAGAAGTTTATGGCACAGACAGGAAAGAGAAGTGGGTATCAATTTTCTTTAAAGTACGCCGCAGCAGATGATTTACATTATTTAGACTATTATCTGCAACATTCAGCAATATTCTAACATCAGCCCATCAGAATCAAATGGAAAGACTTGTGTCACAGGTGTAGACACATCCTGTTTTTTGCTCACGTCTGTTTTTGATGTTTCTCTATGCAGAGTTGTTGTTGGCGCCCCTTTTGACGCAGGTCTCCAGATTGAATTAGAGATGTAAACCAAAGGTTTCACCGCTGCTGATCCCAGCTGTGACCACCTTTGCTTTTGTAGAGTTCCTGTGCACCACTTTAAACGAGAAATGAAACTCAAATATGTTCATGCTCAAAGCTCCTCCCAACAGCACATTTACCTGCGTAGTTGTCTTAAATTCAGCATGTCTTGCAGAGCTTGCAACCAAGTTTCTGTCGTTCATAATTGACATGACTATTTTCATACCAAACTTGAAGAACTCAATCTTAACTGAAGTTGTCACTCATTACCTTCATAAATGTCATGCAGGAATTTCTTGCTTTCCTTATGGGTTTTTAGTGTGTTATGATGATTTAAAACGTCACTACCTCAGAAATGTTTGCCATTTGAAGCTACGGAACACAAACTGCTTAGAGTAAGCATGTAAAAACGTAAAGAAAGCTCTCTTTTCTTGCCTTATGTCCCATGTTTAATCATGCAGGCGTAAATGCATGATTACACATGGGACCTCCTCCTGTCTTCCTCCTTTCTTATAATTCTTAAACTTGATATAACAAAAGTTCAAACTGATTGTTTGACTTGCTGTCCCAAAGTAATTTCTGAAAAGTTCCTCCTCACTTGAGGAAAGCATCATTGTATGAGTTTTTGTTGTCATTCAAGCTGGTTACTACACATTCTCACGTTTTTGCATTTGTTAGTGATAATCTTCTGGCAGAGAGGCCAAGAAATAAGTAAGCAACACAATGCAGCTTTCTTGATTCGTACTGTTATGTAGGGATCAGTTCAGGAATGCTGACTGTGAGTCATGGTTTCCACAACAACCACAGAGGGGGAATATTCTAGGCCGTCCCACGTCATTTACAGGAAGTGGTGTGTACTCCCACTCTTTTAAAGGCGGGGGGTGATATGCATACACATGTGCTTACACCTTCTTTCTGCAATTTTTAGTTTTCTAAATGAAACAATCCTCTCTTTAAGTTGGACAGATTTAATCCAGTGATGACTTTACGCTTTAAATGGCAGGTGGGAAATCATCAATTACTTAACATTGGTTGAAAATACAATGCCAAATCAGGAAAACTAAAAAAAGAAAAAGACCCACTTCATTCCAGGCAGAATGAAGTCAAAATATCTTGTTTGGTCAAGTTAATGAAATTTAAGGTATATCTCCATTCCTGTACTTCAGGATTTATTTTAGTTCAAAATAACTGAAATAAGATAAAGTGCATTAGGTAAAATGTAAACTATTAATGAAATAAGTAAAGCAATGTTCTTTAAATTGGGTGATTTTAGCAGGTTATTGCAAAGATGATTGTTCAAAAACAGTATTGATGAGCGACTGAGTCTTAAGGAGAAAAAATGAGCAGAGCACAGTCACTTTGTCAACAAATCTATAAAAACAGGCTAAAGAGAAGTGTGGGTTTGTACAGTTGGATAAAAACAGAAGTGGTGGTCAAAAGTAACTCAAACAAAAGACGCAACTTTAAAAAAAAAATGTTGCAGTGCTTTGTGTTCCTATAATTTTTTTTTTTTTTTTTTTTAAGTTTCAGTATGTGGTAAAGGTCTCGCTCTGAAAATTGTATTGCTGGATCTAACCGCTGAAACTGGAACATAAATTATGTGTATTTCTCACCTGTGCCTGTTTTGTGCTTGCTTACAGCTGTGATTGCTACCACCCACACCACGGTTGTTACCTCCACCCCTCAACATTACCCCCAGCAGCCAACTGCAACGCCCGGACACCCTCAGGCATATCAGGGAGCCCACTATCCACCATATCAGCCCGTACCAGTGCAGCCTGGCTACGGAACTCAGCCCGTGGCCCCATCGACTTACCCTGGACAGCCGTTTATGCCAGGACCACCACCAACGTATCAGGAAGCCAGTGAGTGTAGACTATGATATATATTTATTAGTGTAAAATGTCCTCATTTAAGAAAAAGAATGAGCTAAAACAGAGTAAAGCTAGAATTTTTTGGGTGGTGGTGGAACCTATAGCTTACAAAATGAATCCTCCCTTGGCAAAGAGCAACCAAAAACTCATGAATCAGGATCTTGATCCTATCTGTATTGTGATTTAGCATGTTTAGTTCAAACATGATACTATCTGATTAAAAATGAACAAGGCAGAAGCAAACATGCAGCCCAACAAAATACTTTTTTTTTTTTTTAAGTAAAAGTATTAAGTAACAAAAAAGGAATCACCAATATAATGGAAACCCCCAGGAAAACTATAGTATAACATCTAGTTTTGCTCACTAAACACTGCCACTTTTATTAAAAAGAAAAAAAAAAGGTTTTATTTTTACCATTTGCCTTTCCTACTGTTTTTAAGAAGGTGGCATCCTTGTATTTGCATGGATTTTTTTTTTTTTTTTTTTTTTTTAGAATTGGATCACAGTTTAAAAATACATGAACATTTTTAAATGTTATGTAAATTTGCTGCTTCCGAATAGCAGAAGCGTAGGCGAATGAACCACTGCTAATATGCAGTTTGGGTGTGCCTGGGTTTTTTATAGAGGAAAAATTATGAAACGTATATGTTTAGGCTACATAACTGCTCTTGTGGTTGAAATATTTTAAGACCTGTCCTCCTCACATCCTGTTTTCTCTTCGTTTCCAGCTGGTCCTGGCTATCCTCCCCAGCCGATGCCTTACAGCCAGGCTGCGTACTCTCCTGGGCAGCCAGTGTACCCTCTACAGCCTCCTTCAAAGCCAAATGCTCCAGTTTCCCAGGTGGATTACTTAACCCAGCCAGCATACAACCCAGATTACGTTACACCGCCGCCCACAACTGGATAGTGGACTTCAGTGCCACGCTCTCAGCCACAAACATGCTGCAGCATTTCTAAACTTGAGAGAAATGGAATTGCATACTTGGAACTAAGATTAGAAATTCTTCATCCTGATTCATTTG
The DNA here is from genome assembly GCA_028564865.1 of Zenarchopterus dispar. Classification (NCBI taxonomy): domain Eukaryota; kingdom Metazoa; phylum Chordata; class Actinopteri; order Beloniformes; family Zenarchopteridae; genus Zenarchopterus; species Zenarchopterus dispar. Next base: position 15,711 of record JAOWBL010067610.1, read on the forward strand.
GTTCACAAGTACAACATGAAAGCGCAGTGAAAGTTAAAAGTGCATTTGTGAAATAGTTGCCAAGAGAAAGGGTTAAAACCTTTGGGCTTGTATTGTATGTACATGCAGTATACACGTATGTGGTGACATATCCTCTTTTTACGATATTCTGATCCCTCCATTTTAGTCCTGTGGGCAAATAAAGCATGGAACCACTTGCCTTTTTTCACACAGTGCCCACATCGTGTTAGTGCAAAAAGAGCTATCCTTGTTATACTGTTGCTGTTCCCCACACAGACCAAAAAGAGGCAACACATCGCCGCATCATTCCATAGTTAAACACAACATTGCAGAACAGGAGTGACTCTTGTAAGAGGGTTGTGTCGAACCCACGGGGGTCTTTCCCTCTTTTATGGTTCTGCCTCTGTTACTACCTCCCTAGCTGGAACAGAGGAGCAACAAAATCTTCCACAATTACTCCTCTATGCATTTAACACAGGGAAGTGGAATAAAGGCGCTACAGGGTCTGTGTGAATAAGGTGCCTGTGTCAGATTTGTGATAAAATGTATTGGCATTTTTCCACCTTTTTGCCTCAAATCTTCTTTTATGCCTTTACTAACCTACCTGACCTCCTTCACCTTCAGTGCTGAGCATACTGAATGTGTTTAAGTTTCAGTGCCCTTTATTTCTCGTACAGCTAGCAGTTTATTGTATTTACAGAAATTGTGTGTGCATGCATAGGCTTTCTTTTTATGTAACATTTTCCAAAAGGTGTGTACCACTTTATTATATACGTCCTACACGTTACATGGAAAAACCTGGTATTTATCTTGGGAAAGTCTCATGTCCTTGTCAGATGGCTACTGATGTTTACGTATTCAGAGTTCATATTGCGTGTCCAGTGAGCATTATTGTTCAGTAAAAGGGAAAATTTATCTTGACATTATAGCAGACTATGTGTCACTTTATTAGTGGGTGTATTTTTAAAATTTGGATTCGTAAAGTCTTTTGTTTGTTTGATTTTTGTTTGTCGGATTTTGGATTTCATTCATATGTACACAACTTACTGAGCTGGAATGCATCAGCAGCTTCTGAAAAATGAACCAAAGCTGATCTCTTTCCCTTTCATTTATTCAGATTTTTTATTCAACTAAAAAAAAAAAAAAGATGCAAGAAATAAATGTGCCTTCATAGATGGGTTGCTTTTTAAATAAAAAAAAGTGTGCATCTCACTGTACAGCACTTTAAAATGTCTTTTTTTCTATTTATTCATACATTTCTGATCTGTCTGCCTCGCAAAATGTTTTTTTTTTTTTTTTTGTCTTTTAGGCCAGAGCTACAATTGTTTGGAAATTGCTGTTTTCACATTTCTTACTCATTACCTGTATTTCTCAGCAATACAGACTTAATGTTGTAAATATTTAAACTCTTCTTTTTTTTGTCTTCAGATTGTTGTACTTGGTCCTGTAAAAGCATGTTTTCCTTTTTTTTCTTTTCTTTTTCTTTTAATGTGGTTAGAAACCCACCAAAAAGTCATCTTTTAAAAACTATTTCGGTTTTTAAAAGGGATCTTGTTTTTTAAAATTTGATTTAGATAAATCTGGAGCGTGCTCATGATGGGGCAATTTTATGTGAGCAACTATGTTTTAAAAAAAAAAAAAAAAGCTCCCTCTCTGGTGATCTCTAAAATACTCAGACTGTGCCTTCAAATTTCTTCTTTTTTTGAAACTTCTGTTTAAAGCCATGTGATTTCAGTTGTTTGGCCAGTGTTGATTCCTCATGCTTTTCATTGCTTTTTTTTTTATGCTGTTTTTTTTTTTCTGTGAAAAATATCAAAAGACCTCCAGATCTGAGTCTGTGTGGTTGCATTGCATTACTTAGTGGTGTGTGTGTGTGTGTGTGTGTCTTTTGAATTGTGAAAACAGAAACAGGCAACCCTGTTGTTGAGTACATGAGATATGACGTCTGGCAAGTTAGTTCAGAAAGTCAGTAATACAAATAGTAAAGCCACCAATTGAGAACATTAGGACATATCTAAAGGGAATGGGTGGAGGCATAAAAACAGAAACTGGTTTGGATCAAGCCTGGGTGGAGTCACTTGTTGCATCCGCATTGTAGCTATGTTAAATATCGTCTCAGTTTCCATTTGGACCAGTTTGATTTTAAAGCATCTCCATTGTTGTGTCTGGAGGGGAAGGAATTGAAATATTTTATTCTCATATTTAATATAATATCAAGTAACAAATGAAAATATCAATAGGTAAAAGCAAATAAATGTAAGCGCAAAAAAAAAAAAAGGTGTTATGAGTTTACTAGTATTGCATTTTTGGACTGGTGGCCTGTAAATGATGGAGCTTTTCACCTGAAGACAGCTGTGATAAGCTCCAGCAGGGCACAGGGCTGACATAGTTTTTTTTTAAATTTCATAAAATCTTTCAAAATCTGGGTATTAACTAATGAGTAACAATCTAAATAATTTGGTGGAGTTGCTCCTAGAGAGCAGAGTTGGAGAACAGAGAATGAAAGTAACCCAATACTCCAGATTTGGATGTGTACTATACTTTCATTTTGAATCTGCTATTTCCTCCCATTGGCTAGTATAACCTGTTTCTGCATTTATGATAAGTTGTTTCTTTTTTCAGAGTTGGGGCCCTTCCTGATAGTGTTTCACTTCTTCTTCCTTTTTTTTAAGTGTAGGCCCCCATTTGAAAAAGAAGCTTATTAAAACATGTACCATACCACATAGTTTAGAAAAAGGATATTTGGAGGATTGACAGTAATTAAAGTCTATAGAAACAACAACTTGTCATTAACTGTACAGAGCAGTGTTTCACTTTTGCTAAGGAATGTTGTTGGTTCACTGGAAGGGTGGGACAGATGCACAGGTTTTAGTGTTGCTGCACACACTCATTTCCCTATTACGCCTTATTATAGCAGTCATGGTCTCGGGTGGCCTGTGCGGTTTTGTGTGTGTTTTGTCTTTGGTCGTGGTGCCGGCAGTGTGGGGTAAGTTTTTCTTGTCATGTATATTTCAGTAAGTATACATTCGTTAGGGCTTCTTTGCTCACATTCAAATGGTGGCAAAGTTAAACCAAAATGAATTTGTCCGTATAAGTAAACTTTATTTACATAGCACTTTTCACAGATAAAATCACAACGGGCAGCAACACAGGAAGAAAAAAAAAAAAAACAGGAATTAAGAAGCATATGATGAATACAAAAGATGAGATCAAATCAACTACAAAGTACTAAAGCTAGTTAACCCAGTCGGTATCATAAGCTGTTTTATGTTTGTTTTTAAAAAAAAACAATTATCAGATCCACCAACATGCATGAACAGAGGCGGGGCGTTTGACAGTGTGGGGGCTATGGCCTGAAAGGACACGCACCCCTGAGTTTTAAAACGTGTTTTAGGGACCATGTGGAGGCTTTGACCCGAACAACAGAGAGAGTGGCTAGATGAGTAATGGGTCAAGAGGTCTGTAATGTATCGAGGAGTCAGACCATGTAGCAATAGCCTTTTATTGTCACTGAGAAAATATTGTTAAAAGAAAAAAACAGTATTAAAATGCAGTTTAGTACTGTCATCAGCACCAATAAAAAGAATAAATATTAATAATAATTATAATGATAGCGATACATGTGCAATAATAATAAATGACCCAAGAAGGTGTGAGAGGTGCCCATCTTCACACATACAGGTGGAGGGGGTCTCCAAATTCACTCATGGGGGAGTGGAGGCTTTCACAGCCTGTGGAAAGAAGCTGTAGTTTGGTCTGTTTCTTGTTTTTAATTTTCTGTCATTTTTACCAGATGGGAGGGGGAATGACAGGGAGTGTCCGGGATGTGTGGGGGCCTTTGCAATGATAGTGGCCTTCTTTTGGAGTTGACTAGTGTAAAAATCACTGGCAGTGGGGGGAATAGAGGGGGTGGGGGAGGACTAGTGTGGTGCCACTGATTTTCTCTGCCTCACTCACCACCTGCTGCAGGTCCTTCCTGTTTTCTGCTGTGTAGCTGGTGAACCAGACTGTGGAGCAGTCGGTCAGGAGGCTCTCAGTGGTAGCTCTATAGAAGTTCACCAGAAGATGCTCTAAATGTTAACACCAAAATTTTAAAATCACTTCTAAACCTGTCAGATAACCACTGAAGTGAAGATAAAACTGGAGCAGTGTGAGCCGTTCCAGAAGTTCCTATTAACAACATTTTGAACGATATAACAATCTGTTCTGACTGTGTTAATGCGTGGTACAAAGTTACAGTGTAGTTTCAGGCCATTGTCTGTCTTTAAGATTTGTTGATGACTTTGTACAGCTCAACTTAGAGACACGTGTCATGAAATCATCCTAACAATGTGTCTTAGCTGATTACTGCAGCAGCTACTGGGACATTACTGACGACTTCCGTGATGTTCAGCCGTGTATCAAGTACTGCTGTGGAAGCTGCAGGAATAAATACTGCTGCGAGGACAAGACACACCGTCTAACTCAAGATGATCAGAAAAGATGTCCTCAAGGGTGTGTCCCTGTTTCAAACCTGGTTCTTTCTCCACTATATAAATGAAAGCCTTACAATATAAGAAATACAAGGAAGCAATGTTTTTTTTCTTTTAAACAAAAAGGAACACAAGTAAATCCAAATACATCACTGTTACCGTGGGAAGCATCATCGGCTCTGTAATGCCCTTCATCACCTGTGTGACTCTCATCATCTGCTGTCTGTGTCCTTGCTGCTGGTGCTACAAAAAATGTAGAAAAGGACGCGACCGAAGGCAGACAAGTAAGGCTCAGATTTCTCCAATTTCTCTTTAATTAGTCATTTTAAAAAATATAAAGTGAATAGACTGTGGTATAACTCCAAAACTGTCACATTTATCCTGATCATTTGAATACAGAATATTCTTGCTGAGTCTGTGGATGAAATTGTTATTTGTTTCACCTCAAAATCTAAATATGACTTTTTTTTTTTTTTTTTTGCAGTTGTGATAAACACTACAGTTAATGCACCACAGCTGCCCCATCCCCAGGCTGTGCCGGGTTACGAAGCACCACCACCCTCATACTTTGAGAGTAGTAAGTTGTTTGATGACATATTAGATGTGAATTATTTTAACCTTTGACTTGAAGAATGACCGATAAAGGCTGAGGTCACAGACGTCCAAGCCAGTTCTCACAGAATGCTTTGTGACCATGTGTTCACGTGCAAAGCAGTCTAGTATTTCAGCATGCACTGATAGA
>JAOWBL010067621.1:6803-20921 GCA_028564865.1 Zenarchopterus dispar
TTCCTTCCTTCTTATCTTTGGTAAGACTTACAGTATATAATAGCATCGTCACCACACCTGTTTTTCAGCAGAGTGAGCCATCTTCTTCCTTCCTTCTTATCTTTGGTAAGACTTACAGTATATAATAGCATCGTCACCACACCTGTTTTTCAGCAGAGTGAGGCATCTTCTTCCTTCCTTCTTATCTTTGGTAAGACTTACAGTATATAATAGCAACGTCACCACACCAGTTTTTCAACAGAGTGAGACATCTTCCTCCCTCCTTATCTCTGCCGAGGCTACGTCTGTCTGGTCTTTTATTTTTAATTTGCACATCATCTAAACAACGTCACGCAAAATTTAAAAGCTGAGAGCTAAATATAAGCCATTTAATAATTATGAGATTTTATAATCTTATTAGTCGACTAACTGTTTCAATAATCGGTGACTGACAATCAGAATAGTAGTTAGTTACAGCCCTAATTCATTTTTAAACATTTAGCTGTGTCTGAGAATACTCTACATGCAAATTCAAAGCAGCAATAATCATAGAAACTTAAATTTTTCAAGAATTTTAAATGTATATATGTACAGTTGTCACAAGTAAATAATGTTTCCTGAGGTCTTCATGAAATGTCTGATGTGTTTTAGTTAGAAAATATCAGAGATGAAGTACGACAGACTCCCTTCTCAACCATGTCTTTACAGCTCTGTTCATCACAGCTGATCTCTGGGGGCGGAGTTAAACAATGCTCGACTCCACCCACACTGTTTCTCAGGATGTGCCTTATGAGAGCGTTTTCCTTCAGCTTTGTGCTTCCTACGCCTGAGTTACAGTGAATGCAGCAAGATATGAAGTTTAGTTTAGTTTATTCTGAGCTTGTAATTAAAAAACACACATAAATAGAAAAATAAATTTTAAAGAAAATAGAAAAATCAACAAGAAATAAAACAACATACAGGCCTGAAAAGGAGTGGGAGGAAGTAAACATTAAATCCCTCCTCACAAAGTATCAACGTTTAAATATCTAAATGTTTCCTTATAACCAGCCCTACAATGATATCATTTCATAATAATAATAATTAAAAAAAATAGTGGTCAAATCATATGTACAATGACAATACAAGAGAAGATACCAATCACACATAATTTGTTGAAATCCTGCTAAAAGTCAACCTTGTTCATTAATCTTTTCCTTATGCCTTTTTTTTTTTTTAATTGTTTTAACTTTGGACATTTTTTGATTTCCACATTTAAACTATGCCAGTTTCACCCCTCCTAAAACACGAAACACTGAAACATTTTGTTTCTTGAAGTTGAAGCTGGGTGGAGATGAAGTTGGATGGAGTGGGTAATTCCACTCTGATCTGGGTCTGTGATGTCACAGAACCTTGAGATTCTGAATGACAGATTTTCAGACCAGGTGGGCTCCGAGTTAAGTGACAAGCTTGTGTTATTTTGGGTTTGTTTTTTGTTTTTGTTTTTTTTGAGTTAGCAATCACTCAAACACAAAAAATGCTTTCAAGCACAGATCTTTTCCTTTTTTTAAAAAAAAATATGTCCTCTTTAAAGGCAGGTGTGACCTTTTATTATCTCAGAAAAAGAAGTCGGACCACATTCTTCTCCAGCGTAACCAGATGACTCAACTTCAGCTGTGCATTCACAAGATTACCTGGATTAAAATAGAAACTATATGCTTAAAAATCCTCCATTTTTAAATTGGCCAGATAACTGGGATTGTAGCGACAATTACACGGGCGGATCAGCTGATCAGACTGGATAACGCCCAGACTGACCTTTGTGAAGCTCAACTCTCCTCATATTTTCACCACAACCTGGAAAAGCAAAACAATGAATTCAGAAACGTAAGACGTCTTAATGAAAGAAGTGACACAGTTAAACCCTGTAATGGATATGAGTGAATCCTGCTTTAGACGGTTTATTTTACCAACTTTGCTTTGATGCAGTGTGACTTCAATTTAAACAGAGTCTTTTCAGTTTCATTCAGGTCAAAAAAAAAAGACTTTTGACTCCATCTCAGATTAGAAAGTTCAGTTTGTTTCTTTGATTTCTGTTTTGTTTTGGGTTTTTGTTTTTTTTTTTTTGTAGAAAAAGGTTTAATGGTCAAAAAACAATCCACAGGAACTAATTTCTTCCAACCTAAAGAGGCCCAAAAGAGCGGCGGAGCGAACTGGACCTGAGAGCTTCAGGTTTCAGCACCAACTTCACAGGGACACTCGCGGATAAACAATGGGGCAGTGTTTTCTCCCAGTAATGAGATGAGCTGAATGAGAGGCACAAAGAGGGATGAAAAATGAGGGAGCAGAGAGGCAGAAGAAGTAGAAAAAAAAAAAAAAGAGAGAGGGATTCGAGGAACCAACAGAACTCTGGAGCTTGTTTGGGCCGGAGGTTGAAGATGTTTCCCACTACGTGCAGAGAAACTTCCGGCTTTACTTGAGTCTTTAAAGGTGCACCGCAAAGATAACTGGTATTTTCCATTTTTATCCCGAGTTAATATTTAAACGTGCTCAGATCATATCAGCTTACAGCTGACCGACAACTTCGCGAACAAAAAGGGAGAAATAAATTCCCAGCATTCAATTTCTCCATCAAAGTACGGAAAACAGTAATGTGATTTGAGATCAACAGGTACTTTTACTGTGATGCCAAACTTTCTATTAACAAAAACATGTCACATATTCCTAACTACTTAAATAAGTACCAGTGGAATTAAATAAATGTTTATTACATATTTTAAGTCATTTTCTCAGAGACCTAAAAGATGGAAGACGAAAGTGTGGGTTTAAATTGTTGACGAAGCACCAAAATGTGACTTAATGTGTTTTTTTTTTTTAATTATATGAAGTGTTGTGATGACTTATTATTACCTTAGAAGTAAAAAGTAAAATTTAAAAAAAAAAAATTAGATCTATGATGTGTTGTATTTCTACACCAAATAAACACGGTGCATCAAAGTCTTACAAACAGTGAGAGACCTTGTTTCAGGACATTAACTAGCTTCACAAGGAAGAGATTGTCTTGATTGATCAGATTGTACCATAAACTAAAGGGTCATAAAAAAAACAAACAAACAGCTTTTGGCTACGTGTCATGATGTCACATGTTCAGCTGACAGGAAGCAGCCATGTAGCTTTTATGGTCTTAATTTGATGTGCTACATCACTATCATCTGTCAGATTAGGGTATTGTTTAAGTCCCAGAGTTGGGCAGAAAGTTAAAATCAAAAGCTTTTTTTTTTTTTTTTTTAAATAATGCATCAAGGAAGGTGCAGTGTGTGTTGTTTTTATTTTATAAATATCTTTGTTTATAAGGATGCAACAGTAACATTTTACATTTTTAACTGCATTTCCTTTTTATAAATCTTTCCCTGACCAGAACAGAAGTTGTGGATGTTCACAAAAAGATTAAAGAAAGCAGAAAACATTTTAGGTAGAGGCAGTATTTTTTTAAAAAGTAATGATAAATTGTTTTGTGGTATCTGATGTTCCCCTTTAGAAACAACTGACTTCTGAGAACGTTGGTGTGGAGGATCTCAGAGTTAGCTCCAGTCATCAATATTTAACTCCAAGAAAAGAAAATGAGTCACTTCCATCTTCAATGAAGGAAAATATCTGCAACAATCTTTGGATCTGACAGTTTTCTGTAGAAGAAGCAGCTTGATGTGACTCACTTAACGTGCGTGACACGAGCCTTGTTTCCACTTGCCTTGCCTCAATCGCTCTGAGATACGCCTCACGCCGTCTGGAGTTCAACCAAGTCTTCATGAATGGGTTGGCTGAATCCATCAATGCTAACACCGACGTGTTGCTGGTCTCTAGTTTGTGACTAATAACCTACATTTTTAGCCTTTCAAAGTCTCTCAACTAAAAGAAGTTTGTTTTCCAGGAACCTCGTAGTTAGCTAACTCTGAATGCTAACAAAATTTCTGTTTTCTCCAGAAGAGTCGGACATTTTTAACTCATGCAGGGATGATAACATGCTGAAAACACTGGAAGAAGGAGTTTTAGCAGTAGATCAGAGATTACTGAGGGTCCCATAGGAATGAATGGATTAATGGCTCGAGTGCATTAAAGCAAGTGGAAACAAAACGTTCAACTACACGCATATTTTAAATGCACTGGAGGAGGACATAAGTGGTATTTACACAGGAGTTTTGTGTTTAATCTGTCATCCAAGGGTGGGATTATAATCGTAGGAATTCATATAAATGTTGGGCTTTCAAAACTTGTCTATGATTAAAAAAAAAAAAAGAGTAAAAGCTATTTTTTTTACTTCCTATTATGTGCAGAAAAAAAACAGCATGTGATTCACGGTTGAACTAATTAATGGGGTGATTAAAAGGCGTAACTATCGACTGGCACCTCCTCTGCCTGAGCTGGGTGACTTGATGTCTGATGAAATCCTGTCATTCCTTCCACTCCACTCCACTCCACTCCACTCCACCCACTCAGCTCAGCGCTGAGTCACCCCACCAACATGTGAAGGAACAAGACCTGATTGTTGTGTTAAATGTGAGGCTGACCACTGAACCCACGACCATCATCAGCCACGTAAAGGATCTCAGGAGAAGTTCACCGGAAGCAGAGTTGAACAGAAAAGCGAATCTCTTAGCCGACTGCTTGGCGACAAACGCATTTCCACGATAAGTCATTCACAATTTTCCAACATGCAATTAAACTATTATTCGAAACGATTACATTTGAGAGTGCGTTCAGTAACCAGCTGCAGTTTCTTTACATCAATCAGCTGTGATGAACACAACCTGTCTAAACAATGAACCAGAAAATAACCTGAGCAGGCGAACGGAGCGAGACAGGCTGACTGGGCCGCCAGGGCAGCATCACCGGTATTGATCCGCTCACTTCAGCACACACACACACACACACACACACACACACACACACACCTCAGGTTGAACGTTTGCCAGCACACTGCAGCACTGCAGATGTGGGCTTGGCCTCAGTAAAGCCCCTTTCAACAGACTGGTCCGAGCTGTTTTAGAGAAAATTTAAAAAAAAAAAAAGGAAGGAAATTACTCAATGTTCAGCAGGGGGGTCGTAGCGTTATGGACGATTGGTATGTTTATAGAAACTAAGTCTCCTAACGTTACCAGATCTTAAAAGTCATTAAAATCCAGTTGCTGTGCTTAGAGAAATGTCAAAACAGTTTAAAGACATAAAAGAAACGTGTGCAGTCACATAAAATGAGTACATTTTGTTCATTATTTCGAGCATCTGAGAAAATAAAGATAAGGACACAATATATTTATGCTATCTACAGCTAATATTAGAACTACTTGGAATAGATTTATGTTAGGAATATGTTTTTTTGCTGTTTTTTTAAATAAGCAGTTTGCACTAAAATGCTGCAAATTAGAGGTGATACATCAGACAGATGCTAGCAACGTATATAAAAAATGTTTATAAATGTCCGTCCAAACTCTGTCCAAGTCCAAACACATACATACCATTTGCTCAATCATTCACGTCCTTTTACGCCTGTAACCAGCTGTTTGTACACATTTCTTGCTTCAGTTCGACCATAGACCGTAATTAAAGTGAACGAGTCATCGGTCACATGACCTGTAGTTTTGTGAAGAGCAGCTATAAAGCCTCTTTTTCCTTATTCTGAACAACAGCCATGTTTGCCCAGGAAGCTGAAAGTAAACAAGTCCACTGCATGTCAATCAAAGTTAGCTGTGGCCACCAGCTAGCTCAGCCAATCCGAGCCATTGGTGAAATCAAAAATTGCTGCTGCCTTTTTTTTTTTTTTTTCCCCCAAGGTGTGTCCCCTTCACCAGTCCTCCTTGACGGTCTAATCTCAGATAAAACCCCTAAAAAAAGACAAAGACAGTGATGGGTGCAGTTTGTGTAGTGTGGTGATCGCTGTAGTGTTTGTGTGATGCATCTTCTGCTCCCTTTTTACCAATTGCTTCGATTTGTTTGGTAGCATGACGTTACGGATGAGGTAGTGATAATAACTCGCCATTTTCTGACCAGACTGTCAGTCAATCATGTTAAAAATAAATTTATTGCTTTATATAAATTCTCCTGACGTGGTACAAAAATGGTACAAAAATATTTACCCCCTTCAGAGTGTTCATGGATGTGAAATCTAATATTATTGAGGCAACACAGTTCTTTGAACTAGGCTGTAAATATGTTAATTTTGAAAGTCCTAAAGTTGTACATTTTAACATGGAGGTCAATGGAGATTAGCTCGCTTATGGAGTCAGCCTCTAGTGGCCAGTCGAAGAATTGCAACGAATGTTAGTTCTGCTGGAAGTTGAGTGAGAATGATCCGGGCAACATCCATGACACCAGCAGCCTCCACACGGTCCAACATACAAGTAAAACACTGTTGGAAGATGGTAAGTTTTTTTCCCCCTCTTTATTAAAAACATGTTGAGGGCAAATAAAGTTTAAAAAGTAGAAATAATAATTAGACAAGAAACTTAAGAAAAAAGAAAAAAAAAAGAAATTCTGGATGACCAAAGCGAAGATCAGATGTTCATCTAACAAACAAACACCCGGATATCCGAGTATTCTGAACCCGACGTGGTTTTTGAACAACCATACAAAAAATAATCATAATAATAATAATAATGATTCCTTTCTCAAATAATTATTGCAGTGTTCTTCAAGTAAAACAGTTTTTTTTTCATTTTACTTGAATAAATATCACACTAAATATTAAAACAGACTGTTACATAGACTAGTTTAGACTCAACACAATAAGGTGGTTACTACTCTCCTTCTAAAATGTAGTTTAAATCAAGCGTAGAGTAAAATAAACCTTTTTTTAACATCGAGAGGGAACAAAAATTTGCGTGTGTAATGCAGCACATTTTGAGACATCCCAGTCAGCACTCTGCTTTGATGATGACAGAGGGCTGAGTGATCCGAGTCAATTTGCCGGCCTGTACAGGAAGTGTTTGACAAGTGCTAAGTAAATGTGCTCAGCCATTAGGAAAACAGGCCTATCTTTTAGAGCAAACACTAATCCCACTCACTCCGCAAGCGTGTGTCAATAAGTGATTTTTCAGTGCCAGCAATCTGCTTGGATAACCTTCTGCAGCTAGAGAAGTAATCTATTTCTACTTTCGAATAAAAGAAAGGTTGGGTTTTTTTTATCGTTTTGTTTAGAAAAGAAATGGGATTTTTTTTTGTCTAAGCAAATACCCAAAAAAAAAAAAAAAAAATCAGCACACATTCACATCCTGACAACCTTAACATCTACAAAGTTTACTTTGTGCATGAATCGTAAATTAACGGCCAGCGTTATCATTAATCAATATCACAGGTGGTTAGAGCATCATGTTTCCATGACAACTGGCCTGAACCAAGGAGCATAAAAACGCAATAACTAAGCACTTCGAGCCATAGTTTGCAATTTGTCCAGGACCCTTAGCGTTACTTTCTTTTGGTTTGTATGTTTATGGGCTCCTTCACAACCCACAATGCACTGCTCAGCTGTCTACAGAAGCTTTTTTTGTTTTTGTTTAAGCGCCGGGTTGAATCCCGTGAGGAACTAAAATTCGTTGGAGTTCCTCAACTGGCCGCTGGAGGCTGGTTAAAAAAAAAATAAAAAAAAATCGAGTGAATTTCCATCGACTCTTATGTCAAAATAAACTTTAGAGTTGAAATAAACATAATAACAGTCTGGTTAAAAAACCATTTTGCTCTCGATAGTTTTATTTCACTCTCATGACAACTCTGAGGGAGTGAATTTTATCGCACCAAGTCAGGAAAATTTATATAAATACGACTGATTGACAGTCGGTTCAGCCAATGGCTGACCATTATCACCTCCTCATCCATTATTGTAATGCTACCAAGCTTACCAAAGTAAGTACGAAGTTAGCTAAAAGCAGCAGTAATTTTTGATTTTGCAGTTAATGTGATACAGGATATTCTGCTGTAAACGTCTGCTGACAGCTTTTTTTTTTTTTTTTTCTGTAGGAGTTGGTAACCACAGCTAACTTTGACTGACGTGTTGTGACATGTACCTGTCGGCTTCTAGGTACAGTAAGAACTAAATTTAGATATGGAAGGTCTCACATATAAAAGTTACTTTTTAAAACGTAATATCTCAATGTAAAAAGTTACCACTATCCATATTTAAAGCTGTAACAATAATTACAAACTTTTCACCCCCTGGTATTGATAGGACGATTACCGTTTATTTTACTACAGTCATTGACCTCTTTTCTCCCCTCCGGGGGTTTAAGTGCAGAGTCTCCTAAGGTGCCGGAAAACCCATTTCCTTGTCAGCCACTGTGAGATTTTGACTGTGACAGGTTCTATTCAAAGATGTGTTTCCAGCAGTCAAACCACCTCCGAGATCTTACTACTCACCAGACAACAGCCGTCCTGGTGGCCCCACGGGGCTGGATGAACTTGATGAACCCAAACTGACAAATGGTCTCACAAGACAGAAGAGTGGAAGCAAAAAGCTTTGCCTTGCATTTTAAGCGAGAAAGCCTGCATTTCTGAGACTGAACGTTTTATATGAGGCAATAAGAATGAGTTTTTTTAAGATAAGACAGAATTTGGCTTTTAAATTCTAAATATTACAATAATCCAATGTAGAGAGGGTAAAAAAAAAAAAAGTATATCTCTAACTACTTAATCTGTGCAGAATATTTTAGAACAACAATTTTCAGGTAATTACTTGGGCAGACATTTAAAATGGTCCAACCCAGAGGTGACGAATGCATAAACATATGGGTTAAGATGTACCTGATTTTGGCGATTTAGACAGATAAAGAGACCAGTTTCAAACAAAAAATGACATCAGTCGTCCTCACAATAGTGTTGGAAGCCAGTAGTTCTGTAATCCTGATGATATTGATCATAAAACAGATGTAAAGCAAACAGAAGTGGTCCAAGACCAGAACCATTGTGGAACACCGTAAGTAACTAGTAAACAAATGTCTGTGAATAATGCATAATTTATGTGAGCAAAAGGAATTCAGACAAATATCACTTAAACCAGCTCAGTGGTGGTTTAAGTGGATCCTGGTGAATGGACACAGTGGTGTCCATCCATCAGGATCCATCAGAACCATCACAGGGAGATAAACTGTTCATATAGGCCGTTATTCTGCACCTGCAGACCAGGGAAATTTAGGGTTTGATTAGTTTTAATAAAGTGGAAAGTAAAGGTTTTAAAACACCTAAAACATTAGGATTCACATCTGGCTTTTTATACAATGGTTTAATTTCAGCCAGTCAGCAGACAGACTGATCCGACTAAGTTCTGAGGTGTTTATAAGGCGGTAAAAAGCTATTAAATACGCTAGTTTGTTGATGGAAAAAGTGACTTCTTCTCCAGTTGTCACAATTTTACCATAAAAACATTAATAAAATCATTACAGCTCAACATTGAGTGAATGGGTTGTTCAAGAGCAACATGACTCTCCAGAAAACTGTCTACAGTGCAGAAACCCATTTCTCTGTATTAGTGGTGAATAGATTAGATTTTCTAAGCCTTATGTCTTCATAAATTAAAAAGACATATTTCTTGGAAATTGCATTTATCACATTTAATGAAACATAATTTCTTTTCCAGTTTTCTCAATTATTGCTTTAAGGTGTACAATTGTCCCTAGTATCAAGGAGTATAATAACTTGGAGTCAATAACTTTTTTAAAAATTTAATTTAATGGATAAGAAGCATCAAAAGTTCATTGTTTCCTCCTGGGCAGGAATTAAGGAAACTGCTGTCCGCTGTATTCATTTACAGAAACTTAGGAAACAGAGTTGATGTTAATGAGTTAAAATCCAGTCTAAGTATTTTGAGACAATCACCTACACCAAGTTAAAGCTAACGAGGGTTTTCAGGAAACGCCACCAGCTTTTTCATAAATAAAGACGATGTGGTTTTTGTTAGGTTTAATCACCATTTGAGATCCTGTTACTGAGACTGCCGTTCTTTAACATCAACATAAATACTGAAATCGCACCCTGTAAGGATAAAGGATGAAAGTGTGGACCAATTATTTCTAAGTGTAGTGAACTGATTCAAAAAACAAGAAAATTTGATGCTGAAAGCAGTTAACAATGGACACGATGAAAATAACCTTTGGTTTTGTGTGTATGGCCTTTTTGGATACATAAAAAGGGAAGATGAGTTAAACAACATATAAACAGCCTGATCAGCCATCCTAATTATTTTCTGATTCAATACAAAGACTCCATCTGACTCTGCTGGACTCAACTTTGAGGTGACAGTAATAACAGATATAAAAAACAGGACAACATTAGAGGAGCGAAGGAACAAACGAAGCATGTGAATCCAGCAGACTAGCATCAACAAAGAAGCTCAAAGTGAAGCCGGTTTTGCACTAAAAACTTGTTCATCAATGTGTTAGAAATTTTCTTATCTATCTAGTATGAGTCATCACATAAGCCCCGCCCCCACCCCACTGTCATTGGTTCTGTGTGTTTTGTACCATTGGAGAGATACCAGACATATTTCACAGGAAACTTTTCACAATGATAATGGGTAATCCTGGCAAGGTGACAGCATAAAACTACTGTAAACAACAACAACAACAACAGAGGGGAACCGCCACATAAAATCATCTTAATTTTTTAAATCTGCAGGCACACACATGCTCTCGTGTTTTGTGTCTTGGTATCTGTGGAGGTGTGACATGAAGGCAGGGTGGATTTATTGAGTGTGGACAGATTATCGAGGTGGAAGAGAAATCTTAATCCAACTCTTTACATTCGGGGTGTATTTAGACAAAGTAGAGCAGCTTTTATGAAACATCAGTGCCCTGTCAAAAAGGAGACCTCGAGGTATGCCAAAAAGGCCGTACGAACAAAACCCAAAATAACCACATACAGTACTAGTTATTTTCATCATGTGCAACATCGCTGTGTTGGCTGTAACTCTATACAGCCTTTAAAAAAAAAAAAAAAAAAGCTAAAAGCCACTCTCAATAGTGGCCTCATAAAACCTGGAGACACTTACAGTCCAGACATCAGCAGAAAGAGAGGAAATGCATGAGGTGCAGAAAGAAGCTTCCCAAATCTGGCCGCCATACACCGAACTGGAATGTAGAAGTGAGGGAGTGACTGGCGGGGGCACAATGTCCTGGAAAACATGGAGTCATGTCCCGATCCACAGCGTTCAGACTCAGGAAGCGGCAGAAATAATGAACGTGTTGTCACCGACGACAGCTCCACCGAAGCAGCCAACTTCAGGCTTTGAGATATCCGAGGGAGAAGTTTATGTTCTTCAGAGTGAAAGAAAAAAGGTGGGTCAAATGTTGGAAGTAACACTAGATAATGTCATTATAAAAATGACCTTTCTCCCTCTCCCCCCCTCATTGTTTTGAGGGATACCCCGCTTATCTGTCAGTCCTGCGGATATTTACTCCATCCTTCATTTTTATTAAAAGCAAAAAAACAAGAGAGGAATACAAGCATGTGTTTCCTGCCATGTCCAGCTGGCTCCAGCGGAGACGGGGGTCAGAGTTCACCTTTGTTCAACTCTGAGTAGCAGATGAGCTCCATCAAACCCCAGAAACAGAGGTTCACAGTCTCTGGAAAGCAAAAACTGATTTGTCATCGTATTTAGCTTGTAATTGTGATCTGCATGTACTTATTTGATATATCATTACGATATTAAAACCCTTCTCTGTGCTAGTAATACCAGGTTACAGCGGGGGCTCTGGATCAAACATATTTTTTAGACTATAAGTTGGACTTTTTCATGGTTTGGCTGGTCCTGCGACTTATACTCAGGTGCGACTTATAGTCCGGAAAATACGGTATATGTGACTTTTAAGAGCAAAGAATATGTAAAGCTTCATTTAAATTTACAATTATTACTTAAAAAGAAGAAAAAAAACAATCTAGGCTATAATTTATCTCAGAGTGATGGAGAGTTATCAGCATCATTTTTCTGTTTGTTTAAGTAATACGTGAACCTGTACAGGTCCAGTAGATTTCCCCTTTTTGTATTAATTTGAAAAAAAAAAAACACCTATAACTTCTTCAAATTAGCATTTGTGACGTTAAAACAACCATCAAAATTAGTTTAATTCATATTAAACAGGTATACTCCAGTAGTGCTACTTACGAGGACTTTGTCCTTTTGCACTGAGAAATACAGAGGGAATTTACTGAAAAACTGGAATAAACGAAAACTTCGTGTTTCATTACAGTTAAATCTGTTCATACATTTATTTATGTCTTGATTTAAATTGGAGATAGCCGTATCTACTAGAGTAGAAAACTGTTCTTTTACGCTACTACTACTTCTTTAGCATTTGCTGTAATATCAGTTAAGATTACTGACGCTCAGCTTTTATCAACTCTAACTCATGTAAGGTTTTCTTGATTTGCTCAGAAAGGAGATTTTGTTTTTTTGTTTCTCCTGTTGGCAGACAAGTTGATATTAAAAGCAAAGTTTGGTTGGTTTCACGCTCATTTAGTGTCGTGTGTGCGTCCTCCTCGCTCAGTCACGTGCACATGGACCTAAATTATTCAATACCGCGACTGAAAGTGGGCCATATTGGTTTCACATGTCCTACAACTCCCTTCATGACTATGAAGCATCAAATTAGCTTTTTTTTTTTTAACTGGACTTTGACACTAACTCTTATATAATAAATCTTTATTAAACTCTTTTTCTCACAACTGGAGGTAAACGAGAGCTTTTACTTTTCACATCAGACACCTGAAACAACTAGGTTGCATTATTTTGAAAACAGCTGTTAAAACAAGAACTTTTTCTTGTTCTAAGTTTTCACCACATGTTGCCACAGAGTACATATGAATAGTTTTCAAAATATTTTTTTTTTGAAGTTTTGATGGACACTTCAAAAAAACTAGAATTTTCCGTTTATTAGGTCAGATGTGAAGAACATAAACGCAGCTCATCAGACCGTCACGCGTCCAGTCTGTCGGTAATAACGGGATAGAAAGGCTCTGATTAATATAAGCTCCTGTTAATCTCTAACTTCAGCTGACAGACGAGTGTCTGTGGATGGGTGGGTGGGTTGTTGTACCCTCGAGAGTGGGCTCAAGTGACCTCTCCCTCTACATCATATTAGCAGAGCTCCGTCCACATGGTCAGCCATGTTGGAACTCAGTCTGAACAGGTGGGTTTTTTTATCCCAACGTGGCCATATGTGAGCCACATGTCAGGCATCAGCCGGCCAGCACGAGAGGCCAACGCTGTTGCACGACACTGTGACCAGGTGAGGCGAGTGACTTGGCACAACCACAACGCTAAAGCCGAGCAACGTGGTCAGACCAGAAATGAGGTCAATCCCATTAGTTAGTCCGGCAGTCCTGTCCAGGAGAGCTGATTTGTCTTCTGTCCTGCACTAGACAAAGATGTGATAAAAACCAGCACAGTCGGACACGTAAATACACTTTTTTAGGAATTAAAGAGTTAAAATACAAATGACTGAAGAGGATGTATGTTAAAACTCTATGGTATGCAGTGGGGGGGAATTAACTAGTTTACCATCTAATCCAAAAAGCTGGACTCGACCAGTGTTTGACCTCCACGAACTCCAGTACAGAGCCAAGTACGACCTTTGCGCATGACCTCTCAGCACGTTTCAAGTATCATATCTTGAAGTTGACATTTGAAACCCGCTTTCACAACAGATGTCAGTCTTCGTTGGTTCTGCTTCCTGCCGGTGACGACATCAAGAGCACACCTTTAGATCTCAGGTAGACAAAATACTTGGCTCCATAAAAGGCCCAAGAAAAGCAGAGCAGGAGAAAGTATTTGCCCTCGGGTGGGGGGACTGGTGGTGGGTTTGGGTGTCGAGGTTCAATCCTCTAGGTTGGTAACAGAGGTGAGCAACTGTGGGCCCCTGAGCAAGGCACTTAACCCCCTAACTACTTCCCAGGAGCTGAAGCAGCCCACTGCTCCTAACTAGTGATGGGTTTACAGCAGAGGACAAGTTCTGGTGTGTTTCATGAGATATATATCGACAAATAAAGATTATTTTAATCTACAAAAGGCTCCCGAGAAGTGCTCTGACTCACGTCCAGGTGCTGAATCCAAGATTATATATATATATATATATATATATATATATATATATATATATATATATATATATATATATATATATATAT
>JAOWBL010067652.1:0-20910 GCA_028564865.1 Zenarchopterus dispar
TATATATATATATATATATATATATAATGATTCTGCATACAAAGCCCTTTACAAGGTGAACATGATCCAGAAACATCGCTTCTGGGTCAAAACTTTGTGAAAATAGACTGAGGAAGAAAGAAAAAATCTATCCTGTGGTGAGACGAATTGAAATTTGAAATTCCTTCTTGGAAACCATGGAAACTGTGTCCACTGAACCAAAGAGGACAGTCCCTCATTTCAAAAGTCCGCATCTCTGATGGTATGATGATGGTATGGGGGAGTATTAGTACCAGAGGAATGGGCAGCTGCACATCTGGAAGAGACATCAGTGTATCACACAGCAGAGCAGGGCAGAATAAAGGTGTTACAGAGGTGGAGACATTGAGAAAGTATTTTATTTAAGACTGTATTTGTGTTTGGGAGACGTCTAGATTTTCAGATCTGTGCTCTGGACGCCTTCTGCCTCCTCCTTACTTTCACTCATCAGTACTTAGATAAAGGAAACATTTCACTAACCCCTCTCATCACGATTCCAGTTTCTCAAACACACTGGCCAGCAACTTTGATAAATGACATTTTATATGCAACAAACTCGCCGTAGCATATTAGCAATAACACGATGGAGTGTGTGAATATGGAAACCAAATCTTGGGCTCCTGACTGCATACAGCGCTCCATCCTCTCAAACCATTCAGAAACCAAGTGTTCCCTCGTGGATTCATGAAAAGAGCCCATTTATAGGCATGAGAAAAAGGCCTGTTTCAACAGACTTTAAGTGCAGCAGCCAAGGAAAACAATGCGCCCGGCCAGCAGAGCTGCAGTCAGTAATGCACCGACTTAATTCCATTCTCTCGCATGAAGAGAGAATAAAAAGTTCTGAGCCGTCTGCATAACTCGCTGTGTCCGAATTGTGCGTGACTGACAGAGGAACTGACATTCAAAGTATCATTCTGCACGAAAAATCAACCCGGGTCTAAATCACACCACAGGCTGCCTCAGCGAGGGCCAGAATACGTCACTGTGATATGAAAGGGATTTATGGACGACGGAGCCAAGAAAAAAAAAAAAAGAGAGAGAGAGACAGAGACATAGGCCGACCGGGAAAAGGCAATAAAGGAAAAAAAATGTACACGGAGTAATAAAGTGAGTACGAAGAAAAAAAAGGCAAAGGGCTGTTGGTGCCAGTCATCAGTCCATTTGCTCCATTAATGTGGAGAGTAACAGGCTCACTGACTGAGGGATGATGGGAAAATGGCCCTTGCCTGCGGGGCAGTCCTTGAAGTGATGTATGGTAGCGAGAACAGAGTGCAGCGCTCCCTCTTCCCCAACTCATCACAGACATAAACAACAGGGAGTCGTCCTGTGAAGAGACAGCACTTTCATAATTCACAGCCAAACTGGATTAATGTAGTCTCCAAACTTCACAGCTGTCTTTAAAGAGCGCCTCGGCGCTAATATAAAAATTTCACAACACTAATGTAGGATCAGTGTGCGCTGACGTTACAAGGTGAGCCGCTTGTCTTTTAAAGTTACAAAAGCACTTTAACTGGTCAGATAAACCAAAGAGATGCTGCATAAGAGTCATTACATTTGATTATATTTGTACCTAAATCGTAACCATAGCTACTCGTACGGGACAATGCTCGGTCTGAACTTTAGTGAAAATATTACAACTTCCAGACTGAATCCAAGAAAAGTCGTAGTTCATCGACTCATGTTTCGATGAATTGTCGACATCAGGAGCGATTTTCATGCTCCGGTTCTGATTCTGGATTGAACATATGAGGCTGGAAGTGATTTGTTTATCGTAGCTTGACGTGGAGCTCTGGAGCTGCGAGCTGTGGGTGTTCATGACGACCCGTCCCTCAATCAGAAAACCCCTGAGACCACGGCATCTAATTTTCAAGAGAAGTCATGTTATATTTTTCAGATTATATATTTGGCTGTAAATTCATTACAAACTGTTTGGAGGCATAGTGGGTGTGAAGCTAAACAGGTTGTTTAGCCTCCTACGATCAAAAGTAGTTCCCAGTTTTAACTAAACGGTCTTCTTCTTCTTCTGTACAGTCATATAAACTATGTCTGTGTCCCGAAGGAATATAACATCCACCCATCCGCTACCGGTACCCCCTTAATCCAATGCTGCACCTTAGGTGAATTACCATGTTACTGATAAAATTAAATTAAAAAAAAATCACTTTTAAAAATAGTAAAAATGTAAAGGACAAAGACATTCTGGCACTTATAAATGGTATCTCAGACATGACAATCTTGGTAATCTCATAATAATCCATCTATTTGGTAATGCTTGACGTCAGTATATTCAAATGTAACGGACAACAAAAGGGATTCAGGTTCACTTCAGGTCCATACGCTTGGTTCCTTTGGTTCTTTGGTTCATGGACTGCCATGAACCAAAGAACCAAAGGAACCAAAGCATGTTTTACAGGTAAGTCTAAGGACTGAATATCAAAGATACTGTAGATATACTGTTGGCACCACGAAATCGGTGAATGGGACTACAATTTACAAGATTACCATATTGCCTTAATGACTGAGACTTCATGATGTTTTTCCTTTTAGGAGTTAGTATTTTTGAATTTTTGAAATATTTTTTTCTATAATTAATATAGGACAGCTCTCAGTGAGGTAAAATTGTGAAATCTGTAGCAGAGCGGCATTTTCTGGCCAAATGGAAGTTAATAAGGTTTCCTCATCTAAGTCATGTTCCTGTATGTTTTCTATCAAAATAAAAGTCATCTTTTTTCTTCCTCTCATGGCTATATTATGATGTGTTGGTGGTATATAGTGTTTTTGCCCAAACACTGCATTTTCCTTATCCTCTTGGTTGCCTAAACCTGAACAAGTAGCAACAGAAAATCACAGAAATAACAATAATCACGAGAAACGTTAAGAAAATGATGCACAAACAATGTTTCCGCTCCAGAAATAAATGAAGATCTTGAATTACTTACACACCACCGCCATCCCCACTTTCCCTGCAAAGTGGATTTTGTTGGACTTAATAGTTTCTCATTTGAAGAAATATAGTGCAATAACGCTGTTAAGTGAGTCAATATTGTCCTTGTTTCCATGGTGTCGGGACATAATTTTCAAAAAAAAAATTTACGTAGCAGTGACACATTTGTTGAAATAAGACATTAAAGAGCTTGTACTTCTTCCCTGTGTTTCTGTGAAATGCGGACAGAAGATTGTGTACGAAGGTGAATTTCAGCCATTTTGAGTGCGTAAAAATGCCTTCACATTAATGCAACGTAGACTACACAAAACAGCTGCTGGGGTTTAATGGGAAGCAGTTGGAAACAGGTACGTCTGCAGTGATTTAGGACGTGAATTAGAAGTTTGCGTGTAAACATAAATAGTTGTACAGATCTTTCATTTGCTGTGCACACATTTGTTATTTTCCATTTCATTATTAATCATCTCAGTGACTAAATCCTTAAGGGGCCTGTTTCAAAGTTTTTCTCTCAAGTGTGTGTTTAGCTATTGTTACTAGGTTACAAAAAACATGTTTAGTGACAAATTTTCTTTTCCACCATTCTCAACAGTGGTTATAAATATCACGTATTCATCCACTTTTAATTGGTCTAATTGGTTTACAGTATGTGTAATGGAATATATGAAGCATCTAAAACTAAGGTTTGCATGTTACCTGCCTCGCAAACTCCCAACGACGGGATGGTGTGGAGGTGATCCACAAGGTGAGGCCAAGCGTGATTGTGAAATCTGCTTGTTCTGTAAGTCATTTCCACTGGCAAAGAAAGCAGTCCAATCACGGCTGGCTTTTAAAACACAGCTGCTCCAGAAGCCCAAGGAATGAATAATAGCCTCAATTTGGGAATCGATATTTATTTTTCATGTAACTGACAAACACGTTGTGGATGATTGTTCTCAGACAACGCCTGGCGAGGAGAACTTGCCAAAATAACTTGTTTGGAGAAAGTCCACAGCGCTGATATCAGTGATCAAGAGGGACCCTGGTTCACTCTTGAATGAACCGTCGTCTCATGGGAGACATTCGTACTCATCCTTCACGCCGTCCCTTGGTTTAGACAAAGCCTGTACAGCTACTCGTGACCAGTTTTCTCAGGATTCATGGAAATAAAGTCCTCCAGACTTCTCGGAAGAAATCTGTTGTTGCATAAAATACCAAAGCTCTGGTTCAACTGTGTGCATCTGCATCTTTTCAAGCATTTGCTGCATCTGTCTGTCTTTGGTTTTTGAGTTCAGAACCTACCCTAAGATCTTGCTTCTCACTTTCCTTTTGTGCAAAGAGATCCCCACCACCACCACCACCACTCCCACCCCCACCCCCAAGCTCTTTATTCCTGACTGTAGAGAAACACAATTTACTCTTTAAAGTCAATCCATCTTCTGGCCCCCAGTCAAGTACTGTACATCAACCGCATGACCAGGCGGTGAGATACAACGAGAGCTCAGCTATGTCAAGAAAAGGAAAAAAAAAAAAAAAAAAGAACCCACAGAAGTATTTTCCTAATTGGCCCGCTTGAGTAAAGCGTGTCAAGGCTGAAATCCATCACGCTGATTGCTGGCCTTGTCTGAGCTCAGCCACGTAGGGGTGATGCAGCATGGGGTTCATTGGGGTTCTTGCGGTTTTGAATTCTGCACATGCTAGTTGGACCTCGGGAGAGACGTTTTCATGCAGCTGAGTCAAGAGCAACTCACTGTGGCAGATAGTCCTGTTTTCTGCAGTGGGATGATAAATGAGAAAGTTCCCCTGTATGGTTCTGATGTCCCTGTGGCACAGGAGCGAGCTGAGGTCCGTGAAGTCCATCGCGTGGTGCAAGCACGGAGGTCGTAAAAGAAGAAACCACAAGTATTAGACCCTGGGAGAAGGTTCTGGCTAAACTGAAGCTCTGTTCCAGTAGCTAAATGTGAGGTTTATTTACAGTAACTCTAGTAAAATGTCAGAAACCCGCTTGTATGATCATTTCGTGCTTTGACAACATATAGTTAATATATTTACACCTAAGACTAACTCTAAAGTGTTGACTATTGTCCAGATCGTCCACACGCATGGACAAAACGTTCGGTCTGTAGTGTCTCGCACTCTTAAGTTTGGCAGCTGATCTTTCAAGTTACATTTTTGCCCGTCCAACTATATTCATCTTGGAAGATGAATCTTTAAGCTTATTGTTACCAGAAAACACATCTGTGAGCCAGTACTGTCACAATCCGTAGTCAGAAATATTCAGCTGGCAAAGAAGGCTGTTGCTTTGTGTAAAACATGAAGCCCTTTTGTATGGTTATAAACCTAACCCTGTATTTTTAAGTTGTAGCCTCAACAGGCTTTTAAGTCGTTCCCAACTGTGATACCAAAGTAGAAAAGGAGAAGAATCCAGAGTGAGCGAGTAAATGAAGAGAAAGTGGAGACTTTTGTGATTAGCTGGTGTTGAATTTGGTTCCTCGGCATAAAAGACAGCAGACTAATGTCTACAGCAAACATCTCCTTCCTGCTTGTGAACAAATCAGCATAAAGGTTTTGCTCCATGGCTGTTCTGCCTCCATCCTGTCTTGAGAGGAAGTGACGGAGGTGTGACGTAGGTGTAATGGCGTGAACTCAATGCTGGGTGACCTGGCAATGCAGGAAGATGCAACAAGGACACATGAATGGCTGCAAACTCAGGAGATCGGGAGATACTGTTTCTAATGTCATGTGCTATCATAAATTGGGGGCTTGTCATCATCGCCCCCCCACATGTTTTATGTTGCAACCTGACTCGTTGGGTTGAGTCTTGGAGGGGAAACCAGTGCAACAACATGGCAAACAGCAGTCAGAATGGTGACCTTCCTGTGACTCATCCCCTTTTCATTTTTGAGCAGGCTCTGTGTGAAAGTTAACTGGCTAGACTCTAGATCAGGGGTAGGGACCCCGGGTCCTCGAGAGGCGGTGTCCTGCCTGTTCTAGATGTTTCTCTGCTTCTTCACACCATGACACAAGTGGCTGTGACATTGACAGAGATGTTCAGACCTGGATGACAACCTGTTAATGACCTTTAATTTGGATCAGGTGTGTTGGAGCAGGGAGACATCTAAACCCTGCAGGACATCGGCTCTCGAGGACCAGGGGTCCCTACCCCTGATCTAGATTAAACACAAAATAAGCATTTATTAATCGTGACCGAGGTAAAACGTTCAGTTGATCATGACATTGACATGAGGTCATAATAACTCAGCCCTACTGTGAATGCACATCTAGAGAGTGGAGGCAGAATGAGGATGGGAACCTTCAGACCATTTTTATGTTGTGAAAGTGTAACGCTGTCATTGTCATTTTCTCAAGTCCAAAAACCCTCCAGGGAAGACATCCTTCTGGACTGACCACGGTCGCCCACTTCTAGCCCTTGAGCGCTCCTCAGTCAGATAAATAAATCATCGGCTTGTCATCAGAGTCAGGTGGGAAGCAGCAGGGAAACCTCTAAAACGTGCAGGTCAGTGGCTCTCAAGGACCACAGCTTAACATCCGAGACTGACTAGCTGTGCTCGGACCTCTGCCAACATCCAGCTGTGATGAGACCATGAGTCTGCAAAGCTGTGACATTTCAGATCATTTCAGGTCTCGCTGTGGACCTCCACCTGAAGTGATACAGCTCCTCCACCGTGGCTGATGGAGCCAGGGGCCAACTGTGACAAAGCTTCAGGAAAAACCTGCAAGCATCAGCTCACCGAAGGTCTTCCATCCGTCCTTGTTTTATTTGGTAACAACATCAGAAACGAGGAAGAATTGACAAATTTAACTTGAATTAATGTAAAGTAACATTAGTTAGCATGAACTGAGCCGAGCAAAAGTTAAAAAAAAAAAAACTTGCATAAACTGATCTGAGATGGTTCCAGGCCCGCTTGTTCCACTCACCTACACAGTAGAAAACCTGACATCACAGAGGGTCTATGGTTCGGTCCAGATCTGCATGTTCTGGTTCTATGTGTTGTCCTCTGCTAGATACTACGAGCAGGTGGATTTTTGTCTCTCAACTTTGTTCAGTTACATAAATGACACAAATATGGAAAAAAAAGACTTTAAAAAAATCCAAAAAATGAGCTGCACTTCAACCAACTTCCAAATGTGAGATGGATCAGATGTCCGAACACTTCCTGCTCATTTTATTTTTTTTAGCAGTGGCATACCACTCTAAAATGTATTTCATGCTCTGATTAAACACAGTAACTGTAGTATTTCATTGTTGTACACTGGTACATGTACAGAGTAATAACAGGTAAATATTTAAACTGTTTTCTGGGTCATCCGTCACACATATTTTTGGAGAAGACTCTTCTCTCACGATGCTGCCCAGGTGCTGTAAGAATGAAGAAATATTTTCTAATTCCCCTCAGCTGCTGTTTTTTTTTTTTTTTTTTTTTCACCATGAAGTTTGGCGAATTGCTGAGATTAGCAGCCATAAATTTGTCATGTGTAAGTTTTCCTCTCTGACACTAGCAGACACGTCCCTTTTTGGCTGGCACTACTGTGCTTCATGATGGAGGTAATGCCCAGAGTCCAGACGGGATTAGGGTATGCTGGGTATTTATCCGTGAGTGCTTGGATGGGCGAGCAGATGGGTGGGTGAGTGGGGTCTGTCTCTTTGGCAGACATGAAATGAAGGGATGTCATGCCCCTCACACACTCAAACATAAACATCCACATCCAGCATCAGTGAGCATGAATGGTCATTCAGCTGCAGCCAACAGTATGAAAACAAGTCAGAAGAAGGAAATAGGGGAGGATGAAGGATGGCGTCTCGCGCCAAAAGAAACATGGTGAGCTCGTCTGTCCTACTCCCCTGTCCCGATGAGGACCCCGGGTGAATACTCTCTGAATGAGAGCATATTTGGGAAAGCTAAACTTGAATTTCACCCTGCTGAGGAGAAGGAGGAGGCGGAGGTGGCAGAGAGGTGACTCATCCATGATGTCATAGAAACGTTGAATTAGTCCGGATCTGTGAAGGGGAATGTGAATTTTGGCACACATGTGGGTTTGTTAGTTCTGTCACTGTTTCATTACTTCCTGTGGTAAACTCCTGAGAGACTCATTAGCACGTAAACTGTTACAATATTTCACAAATAAATAATGATTTAAAAAAACATGAAATTTTTCCTGGTGTTTCGAAGTAAGACTGCTAGCAAACTCTTATCCACAGGTGTATAGTAAATATAGAGGTAACTCGCTTAACTTTAACAGTCTAAATCAAGACTTTTTTTTAAAAAAAAAGGTTCTTTCTATTAATGCTGCAAACTATAAGAATTAAATGTTAAAATAGTTAATAAATTCAATTAAAATAAGGGATATGAGTGTATCAAAAAAAGAACTGTGTTGAAGAAAGCTGTTAAAAACACTCTGCTGGCTGCATGTCAATCATGCTGAGAGGGGGCGGGGCATGGTGCTAACCCGTGGGTAGTTGTAAAAGTAAAAGATGCTCACCGACCCATCTCTGACTGCAGAGGGAAATCTAAGCAACGACAATATCTCGTATTAATAATTGGGCTTCATCGGGCTTACAGGTCAGAACCGAACCTGAAGTCAATTAACTTGTTGTTCCTCGACCGGCCACTTGGTTCTGGCTCCAAAAGCGGGTCAATTTGCTTTGACCTTAATGTTAAAAAAAGAGCTGGTAGGTTCATAATTAGGAGTCTTTTATAATAAGAGCTGTATTGCAGTTTGAGTTATTCGCAGTTATCTGACATTATTTTAACATCCGAGCTGTGAATTAGGAGCTAAAACCACCCCACGCAGATAATACCGCTTTTTGTGCAGTTAAGCATATCAGCTGACTGCTTTGACCCGCTCTGGTTGGCATGGGTCCGGTTTGCTATCCAGACATCCTGCAGTTTGGATGCTCCACCTGAGTCGTGTAGCTGTAGAAACTCTGAAGGACCTTGGCCCGAGCTTTGGAAGTCATCCTTTCATTTCCAATCCTGTTTTGTCAGTGACATTTTAAAAAGTAACACATTTAATCAAAACTGATGTAAGATTAAGTCATCTGACATCATAGGTCAACATGAACTCAGTGAAAAAGCTAAAGTAAGTAGCTTGTGGTAACTGAGTAAAGGTGAGCGTGGTGCGTCTGACTGCCAGGATGCTTTGTTCCGCCCATTTGGCCTTTTTTGGATCATCCTGTGTCAGTTCCTGTCTAGATGATGTCCTCCACAGGTCTACGAAGCTGGCTTTGAAAACTG
Organism: Zenarchopterus dispar; assembly: GCA_028564865.1. Classification (NCBI taxonomy): domain Eukaryota; kingdom Metazoa; phylum Chordata; class Actinopteri; order Beloniformes; family Zenarchopteridae; genus Zenarchopterus; species Zenarchopterus dispar. The sequence continues at coordinate 9,196 of JAOWBL010067652.1, forward strand.
CTCTTCAGAAAAGCTCTGGGTGATGCAAAAAGACGTTTGTCCACCTGTTTATCTATCAATTCTCTTCTCTTTTCCCTCTCGTTTCTTTTGTTCTTTTCTTCCTTCCTCTTTTACCTTACTGATCTTTTCTGCCACGGGAACTGGAGATGGAAATTAACTAACTAACTTTACTCTGAGTCTAATGTTTTCTGTACATGGTCCCTGACAAAGAAAAAAAGAAAAAGAAAAGAAAAGAAACGAGAGAAACAAGGAATGGGTTGACGTCACCGTGAGAAAGGGAAAACTTTTATCAAAACATGATGCATCCTATCATGATACAAATAAGCAGCTACTTTTGACATGGTGTAAATATAACTAATACAGTTGTTTTAGATTGTGAAAATGTACTCTTCTGTGGCCCTGATCTGTGCAGGCGTTAGCCCACCGTCTCAGCAGAAAAACCTCAAGGATTCTTGACCACCATCTACTGCAGGTAAGACAGTAACTACTCATAAATACTTTTAAAAAAAAGTCTGAACTCTCCATTAAAACAGCTCTCTTCTTTTTTCAACATCATGAGTGCTAACCGGACTGACCTGTCTTGCTCTTCGGTACCAAATCCACAGTAATGAGGTGACTTTAGGATCATTGAGAACTTAACGTTGGGTGGATATAACAGTTTTCTCTCCAATTATTTATGACCATGTCTATTTAAATGCCCTCTGCTTCCACTGTGCTTGACAAGCTATAAAGCGAGGGCTTTTACAAACTTTGCCGTTGGTGTGATAAATAGTCAAGAGGGTTAAAGTTTCCTTTGAAGTGGGGGCTAATCACTGTGGCGAAGCAGTGGCGGCTCGGTGGCGACAAGCCAACAATGGAGTTTGGTTCTTTGGGCTGGCAGCGGAGTTTGATTATGGAAAATGTCAAAACATCAGCGACAAATGTTCAGAAGAAAAGAGCAAAGATTTCTTTCACTTTCTGCATCTTCTCAACGTAAAGAGCCATATACCATCACTTCAAAAGGCAGCAGACAGAAAAAAGATTCAATGATGTGATAACATGCATGAAAGCTGAAAAACATCATCAGCGCAGCTTGATCTCTCTGGGTTATTGTGCATCATTTTACAAGGAGGTGGCAGGTAAAAAAAATGTAGAAAAGCTTTAAAGTTGGCTTGCTCTTGGATGGTTACCAAGCCTAAAGCGGTGACGGTGAAGCATGAAGAAATTAGCACCGGTGTCCTGTCGCCGTGTGGGCAATGATCTCAGAAATGTTGTAAATGAAACTCTTCAAACTCTGACACCCAAACAACAACAAAAACCCACTTCACAGTTTAAATATTAGTGTGGACTGCATCAGTTTTGTAAGACTTCTTATTCTATATTTTATTTCACCTTAAAATCCACCAAATGTAACTCCAAAGACAGTTTTTAAGCCGGCTAAAAAGATTCATTGCTGTAGTGTCAGTAAGGTGTATTCACAAATACGATAATTATCATACTACGATCATTTTGACCTTTTATCAAAGTCTGAAGGGTTGACAGTGTTTAAACTAATTTCTTAAATGTTGATGTATCTCTTTAATTTTCTTATGCTTCATCATCTTATGTCTTTCACATCTCTTCATTCCAACGTTCATATTTTCACTGTTATTTCCCTTTTTTTATCATGACATTATTAATTCCCCCCATGTTTATAATACTTTTGTAAATTTGCTCTTTTTGTTTCACCCCACTTATGAAAATAAAGCCACGACGTCAAAACTGAAAAAAAAAGATGAAGTTTACTGGTACAAAAAAAAAAGCTCTCCAACATGTGTGTCATGCCCTTTGCGCCTCCCTTCATGTTCACAGACCTCCTTCTTTGGAAGTTTTGTGGCATAATAACATCAAACTACTTCCACGGCACCAGAGGCCGCTTCGTAATCCAGCTTTGGCTACTTTGGGCTTTTTTTCTGACAGAAAAGAGTCTTTAAGCGCAGGATCACAGGACTCGGGTTGTTTAAAGTGCCTTATCAGATGATCATTGCAAAAATATATTGACAGTCATTTTGGTTTAACAAAGCTTTTCTAATGTCACGTCAATTTGGTTTGAAACTGTGACAAAAAAAAAAAAACATCAAAGGAAAGCTTACAAGAGCAATATTTGTTTTTCTTATCCCATTAAAATCAATTAGACGTCCTCACGCTGAGTGATAACAGGTTCTGATTACTCCCTGGGTGGAGACCGATGCTATCTTGCTCTTTTGTTGAAACAGCGTGACCTCTTAACAAGCCACTGTTTTACTGAAGGAGATCCCAGTCCCGGCAGAGTCCTTTATCTCTGATGTAGGACCACGCTGGTGTCAAAGAGCGCCTTGTGATCCCCCTCTGGACTGGTAGGAGGTATTTTAATGGCTGTCTGACCCACAGTGGCGGAAGCCTGCCGCCATGTCTCTCACAGGGGAACCATTGTGCTGCATGAGAAACCCAGACAGCAGAAGTCAGCCCGGTCTCTTCTGCTGGCCGACAACAAAATGACAATATTTGTGTCTATAAACATCAGAATAAAGCTCATCTGTTGAAATCCTCCTCCATAAAAGATCTCTTGACACTTCTGGGGCAGCTAACACAACACTGGGAGGAACTGCTGTGGACTTCCAGCAGTATCCCACACCATGTCCTAATAATCATTAAATATTAATCCATCACATGTAAATGGATATTTTATGAGCAAACGTAATGAACACACAAAACGACTCAGGCTGGCTGAAGGTTAAAAGCCTTCCACCTGTGACAGCTAAGTTGCTCAGGGTGTTGCTTTCATTACCTGAAGCTGGAGCGCTGAAGCCCTGTCACTACAACGCACAAGGCTGCTGGATTGATAATGATCCCCGTGGTGAGCACGTTTGGGTCAAATTAAAGTTTGCAAACAGGCCTGGTCGGAGAGGACAAAATTAACCGGATGCTTCAGCTTAACCTGTGTTCACGCTGGCAGGCCAAATCCAATTCTCACCATAAATCGATCCTTCTCATCGACCATTTGCAGGATATATTGAGTATATGGAATTGATTGGATCCATTCTGTCTGTATTTTTTTTTTAAAACTGGGGGAAAAACACAGAGACGTCACACAAAGGTTTTCTGAAAAACAGAAGAGGTTTAGATGCTTTGGTACCGTTTTAAAAGAGTTGTAAAAAAAAAACTGTGGTGCAATTTTTTTTCCCCACAAGTTACAATAAAATACCGGAGACGGCTTGCACGTTTCCGTGTGTTAGTTTTTCTGAGGTTAGTTTATCCTCCTGTATGTCCACACAGAAGGACACGTGGTCCGGACTGGTTACCTGTCAGCTGAGACTAACTAACGGAGGGACCTCCATCACCTCCATCACTCCGGTCGACGCTTCCGCCACAGAGACTGAGCAACCAGACCGTTCAGACAAACTGATCTTGATCATGTTTGTGATTTTATTCGGTCACGTAAATCAGGTGACGCCTGAGGCGTGACCCGGGGTCGCAGCGGTGACTGGAGGAAACCCTGCCAAGAATAAATCTGTGTCTGTGTGTGGATCTTAATCATTCATGTGGGGTTTTTTTACTCGGTTGTGGAGAAAATGAAACCGGATTTGGATTGTCAATCACACAAAAAACATGCTTTAAAACAAGGATTATAATGACTAAGATTATAATCTTGATTATAATTTTGATTTAGCTGCCTAAATGAAATCTGCAGAGAATCTGGAGATGCTGAACATCAGATTTGTGGATATTGGCAGTGCTCATAAAGTGTCATTAAAACCAACAAAGAAAGTTGGAAATGAATGGAGCTGATTTTAATTGCTTAATGCCCAAATTAGCCGCCACTTATTGCTCCCCGAGCGCATCTCGGTTTCCTGTTTGTTCTCACATTTGTGTTTTGTTAAATTCATGAAGTGACATGAAAAAGCATCAGACTTTGCGACCCTTTGTAAATAAACTGTAGCATGCTGGTAAACTGTGTAAAATAGTATAAACCCCACGGTTCTCCTACTGTCAGACTGTAATCCGGGACAGATGTGAACTATCCAGATGTGAGGCTACAGCAGATGTGCTGTAATAAACTGTATAAAAGTGGCAACAAACAGCAGCTTAACAGAGACTTTTCCACCCACCCACCCTTCTCCAATCACAGCTGATTTGGATGATTTTAGCACAAACAAGCAACGCCAAAGTCATGTGTTACTAATGTGTATGATTTATTATTATTATTATTTATCTCACTTCGTACTTTGGGGCTTGAAAGTCATTTATAGGATCTCCTTATTGGAACCACGTGACGCACTCAAAATAACTCTGTGATGGAACAAAATAGAGAGAGAGATTGTGTTAACTTCAGTATAAACAGATACCGTCACGATCCTGAGAAGTTCTGAACTTTGGAGTCAGTCAATAGTCATCAGGAGTTCACCTAAAGGACCGAGCGGCTCTCGTTGGATGTGCGTTTTGACGCGTCACCATCTGTCATCCAGCAGCATCGCTCCATGCCTGCGCCCACCCCGGGGTCTCCTCCCATTGTCGAGACAGCTGTACACCGTGATCCGTGGAGGTCTTGGAGTTTGAGAGGACACCAAACAGCAGCAGCAGAAGAAGAAAGCGATCATCTCTGTGGTTCTCGTCCGCGACTTGGGTTTCTTTTCTTTTTGTTGGAACCATCCTGCAGATCATCCTCCATGCCGAGCCGGCTTTTTCACCTCCTGAACCTTCTGGTGATACTTGAGACCAGCGGGGCTCTCCTCGTGTCTGCGGGTCACGATGGAGCCCTGCGCCAGGGCTCCGGCGCTCCTCCGGCTGCGGATCCGCGCGTCTTTACGCAGGACGGCGCGAACCGGGACGTGGTCTCCGTGAATATGTTCAGACTGTACGAGAAGTACAGCAAAGAGCCGCAGAGCCAGAGGGAGGGAAACACCGTGAGAAGTTTCAAAGCTGTCCCGAGTGAGTGACCACACGCTTTTTCTATTCCACTGCCAAAGTTAACAGACGGAACCTGAACCTGTTCATCCTCGCGGCTGAATATCAATCCCACGCGTCAGGGTGATGATTTGATGACTAGTTAATGTAGGAAGGTTGAAAAAGAGATTCATTTTAAATAAGCGCGACAATTAATAAACGGATAGTGGAAAACTATTGTCATACCCATAACAAAAATAGTAATGGACTTCTGGACAGCAGATTGGTTTAAATATCAAATCAAATTTTATTTATATGGCACTTTTTGTTCAATAAAATGCAGCAGAAAGTACTTAACAGTAAAACAAAACCAATTCCACACCTCCACCCACCCCCTTTTCTACTAACCCTGTCAATAATAAAACACAGATTAAAATCAATAACAACATGTCAATCATACACAAATATTTAAAGCGTGTTCTGATCTTATGTCATTCTTCTCAACTTTTCAACAAACTGAACAATTTCATGGCACCGTTTAGTCACCTGTTGAATCTGAGCATGCACATGAAGCTTTAGTAAAGCTTCCACATCATGCCAAAAATAACACTTGGGAAGAAAAAGGTCTGAGCTTTTTTTATTTGATCGTTATAAACCGTCTATGAGTGCAGGTGTTTTGTCAGTCCCCCCTCGCTGTCCTTTGGTCAGACGTCTTCCCCTCTGTGCTCCGTCAGCGCTGTGATTTACTCAACTGAGGGACTTAAAGAGTCAAAGCTTTTAGTTCCCCGGTAGCTGGAACAGCCTAGGTGTTAGACAAGAGCCTATTATCACAGCCAGACACCGGCTGCAGAGCAGGGGGGGAAAAAAGTCCTCAGAGGAGCTCTTTCTCCAATAAGCACTTCCATATGCCTGCGACAGACCTACTGGTCCGACCCGTGTTTGTCTTTCAGGCTGTGGTGGAAGTACGGGAGTTGAGGCTGAACTTCAAGAGTATAGCTATCTGGGATGAGGTTTTTAGTCATGCATGAGACAGACGCTCAACTGTGCAGGGCTTCATTTTTTCCATGCTGCCGCTGCCTATGTCGGTCAGATGTGTTGAGCAACAAGTTGTGCATGATGTATTGGACGCTGTAAATCACCGGAGTCAAAGCTGACAAAAGAGGATGATGAAGGAGGGAAAAGAGAGGAGGAGAGCAGGTTCAAGGCAGAAACGGGATCCCTTCGATTGTCTGATGTTTTAGCATCTGTTTAACGAAATATCTGCTTGGTTGAATCTGAAAGTGAACATTAAAAGGTGACAGATGAACTAAGAAAGTCCCTGAAGACGTGACGGTGTGTTTTTGTCTTTGTCTTAATTCGTCCTCCGATTTCTTTCAGGGGTCTCGCGTGGCAAAGATGTGTTCCAGTTTAATCTGTCCTCCCTCCAAAGCTCCGAGGTCATCCTCTTTGCCACTTTTCACTTCCTCCACAAGCGGCCCCGCCACCAACAGAAGCCGTGGCGTGTCCGAAGGCCTCGCCACCCATCCAGCGGCCCCCAGCACGCCCACCCTCCCTCCTCGCAACTCCTCTTCTATGGATCTTCCCCAAACTCTGCTATCACAAAGCCCCTTGGGAACATAACTCTTGCTCCTTTCAAGAAGGGCTCTTGGCAAGCGAAGGATGTAACGGCGGTCGTGAAACATGCGAGGGATATCTCAGAGCCCGTGATTGCCGTGGAGTTTGATCCGGGGTTTGAGGCACCACGGTCGCAGCAGAGAAGTCCTCACGCCCAGGAGCGCCTCTCCACAGCCAACCTGCCATACATCTTGGTGTACGCTGATGACAAAGCCATAGACGAGCCCAACAGCGTGGCCATGTCACTTCAGAGATATGGGCCTTTCCCAGCTGGGGAGGACGCGTCTTCCTCAGCATCACCTTCGAGGACCCGGAGGGAGCTCCAGCTCCAGATCCAAACCAACAACATACCAGAGGTGCATTTCAGCACCTTGAAAAACCACGAACTGTGGCAGAACACGTATTTTCCGGCTAAAGCCAAAGCTGGAGTCAAGCCGGGGAAGAAGCAAGGCCAGATGAGCAACGAGGGCATGACTGAGCCCCAGATGCTGAGCTTTGATGAGAGGACGATGAAGAAGGCGAGGAGGAGACAGTGGACCGAGCCCAGGGTTTGCTCCAGACGCTATCTCAAGGTGGACTTTGCTGACATCGGCTGGAGTGAGTGGGTACTGGCGCCAAAGTCCTTTGACGCTTACTACTGCGCTGGGACCTGTGGATTCCCCATTTCTAAAGTAAGACTTAACGTGGGTAGCAATCTCAGAGTTTTTTTTTTCACCTGCTCAACCAATGTTTTAATAATTATGATTGATTACCTTTTTATCCAAACGTTACTTCTTCAGGTGGCGCGTCCCTCCAATCACGCAACCATCCAGAGCATCGTCAGGGCCGTGGGAATCGTCCCTGGCGTCCCCGAACCGTGCTGCGTTCCAGACAAGATCAACCCCCTCAGCGTTCTTTTCCTGGACACGGACAGGAACATGGTGCTGAAGGTTTACCCCGGCATGGCCGTGGACACGTGCGCCTGTCGGTAGTGGGGGAGCCGAGGAAATGGAAGCTGCGTGGAAGGAAGATGAGCGACGGCGAGGAAGACAGTGACGTAGACTCAGGAAGTGCAGGAAGACACTTGTCCCAGACAGGACAGGTGTGGTGAGACACAGTGAGGACAGCTGGGGAAAATCAAAAAAAATTTTTCTAAATCTTTGAATTGTTTTGTTTCTGACATGAATGGACATGGCTCTAAGTGTTAACTTCTAACAAAATGTATGTCTCTTTTATTGCTTGGTGTGTTTCTATTTATTCTCCTCCATCTTTCAAGGAATGGCCAAGGAAGTGTTCTTAAAGAAAACGTGTGTTTGTAATTCCCTGTGAGGACTAGCTCAAGTCATTTTCCCTTTTGTTTCATGTCGAAAAACCTTTCATCAGTCCTTTGCTGTACCAGTTATAGAGTTTGAGAAAGTATTAAGCACGTTTTCCTTTTATTTTTCTTTGAAAAGGATTTTTGTCGGTTTCAGTTTGGATTTAGATTCAAGTGGGTCTAATTTTGGGATCTACAGACTCCCCAACAAAGGCCTGTGCAGGAACCTCCACTGACCTGCAACCCATTTGTGCAGTTTCCTCTGTTTGCCTTCATTTTCAGAGATTTAGTTTTGCTCAAACTGCCAAGCTGCGCCCCGAAGAAGACTTTCAGAAACAAGGGGTGATTAGAGCCTTTCACTGGCCGCAGTATGTTTACTTTTTACAAAACTAACCACCCGCTTTCATGTAAATATTGTACTGAAATGGGACTCTGAGTGGCATGGAAAGCGTTTTATCATGCACAAGAGGTCATATCCTCCTCAAACTCAATTTCAGTCATGACTTTTTAAAAAAAATATCTTGTGCACTTAAGTGTTCAAGCCTGTAAATCTTTATGTGGTAAATCCGCTCCACAACGGGATCAAAAGAAGCTCGCTGCTGCCATCTGCTGAGTAGTTTGTGAAACTTCAAGTGACTCCAGAACATGGAAACACAAAGTACCATACTTCCTCTACTTCCTTACAGCAGATAAACTTTGCCTATAATATGACATGTACAGTTAGTGATATGTACAGTAACAGCAGTATATTTCTACAGTAACTAAAAGGGACATGTATGTTTGTATCCACTTTAATAATCATATTGCTATAAAGTGCAATTAAATAGTAATAAGATGTGTGCTTTATCAGATTGTATTATTATGATTAAAATGGGAGAAATTGTACATACAGTCAAAGAAAATAGTTTAATTTTATTTTACAAAACAGTAAAACAGCAAGGCTGATGTGTTTATTTGATGTTTAACATTATTCATGTTTTTTTTTTCTTTTTTTGTATTAAATTACAAACTCTGGATGGTGAAGTGTCTCAGAATCATGATAGTGTTTTTCACAGGAGCAAATATATTCAAAATGAAAAGCAAATCTTCCAAATCTATAATGAAATTGACATATTTTGTTTCTTTATATGAAGGAAGCAATGTAATATTAAAATGTAAACTTCCACAGAAAAAATTTTTATGTCAACACTGAATCGGGTAATTATATGTCATGTAGCTTCTTGTATTCATGAATGAAGTGTAGTCTATCGAACAATTCAGTAACTTTTAGGTGTTTGTCATTTTGATTTACTGTTTTTACCCATTTATATAGGCTGTAAAAAAATACTGTATTAACTTATTTTACATGAGCTTTCCAGATAACTTGTTAGCATGTCAGATAATCCACATCCGCAGTAACATGCTACCAATGTCAACAAGAAAGATTCTGGCTGCTTCCCAGTACCAAGTATAAGTACACAACTCATACTACTAAGTATGAGTTGTATACTTAGTAGTTCATGTTCAAGTTTGACTGGGGAGAATGTACTTTATGAGTACTTTTTTTCATTTGTTTTGGGGCTGAACAGGCCAGTGGCCTCTAGCTCACTGGCCATTTGGCCTGGCAGCAGCTACAACAGTCTAGTTTAGCCTCCACCCTTTCAGATGAATTACTTTTCCCAACTCCCTGTTAGCCACGGTGACCCCAACGCCGGAGTCGGTTAGCCGAGCATCGGCTAGTCGAGGGTCTCTGAGCTGCTTGATCAGAGCTCAGCCTGTCCTTGTTTCAGCTCTTTGGTCCATATTTTAGATGTAATTTTTTTAAGTGACAACCAAAACAAGTGTGGACGAACAGATAAAACATCAGTTAGCATAACAGGTTAGCATGAGCTAAGTCCAACAAAAATAGCTAAGTTGTGAGAACGGAGCTAAGTACAATTACCCCTGCTTGTTGATGTCAGATTTCTGGGATACTTTATTTGTATCCTACATAAGTACCCCCTGATAAAACAGACAGAGTAAGAACACATCCAGGGGTCATGACTGTACTTAGCTAGATGTGGTAGCCTAGCCAGCCATCCTAAATCTTCACCTTTCTATTCAAAGAATTAGTCTGGTTCCTCTGGATTTGACTTTGATTTCCAGGTGCCAATACCATCAGACGTAGAAGAAGCTACCTCAGATTCCACTGGACAGGCATCCAACCAATCAGAGAAAGAAGCAACAACCAGATTAGTACCAACAAAACACATCAGAAATTCTACAACTCTGCAGCCATCTTGCCTGGCCCATTCTGATAGGTTCAATATGATGTGTACCAGTGGAAAACAGCTGTGAATGGGAACCAGATCCATATCTAAACCGTTTCTCAACAGCAAGTATCCCCAATTTTGCCATATATACTTTGTAGTTCTTACTTGATGAGATGAACTCAGGAAAATGTGCTTTAGAGGACGAAATTTGATCTCTCTGGTTTCTACCAGCAGACATAAAAAAATAAACAAGAAACAGCCATTTCTAAATTGTGTATACTTCTTAATTTTATTCCAAAATGTTGGCACTCTGCTATAATATTATAATTGATAATACATTATGCAAGTGTTAAAATCCTGATATGGCTTTACATGCTTTTGCAACATATTTCTTAACTCCATGATCAGACTGTAGACCGGCCGTAGATTCATTAGTTTCTCCATCTGTGTTTGTTTTCATACATATTTTCCCATTTTGTTGTCTCCTTTCATCACTGAATGAGTCCAAAGAGAGAAACCCTTAAAAAGCATGAAAGGGCCACATTGCAAGTATTTTTTTTTTTTATGAAACCCAGCATGAACTTAATATTGAGTGGATACATGAGTGAAAGACAGAAATTCCAATGTAAGCCTGTATTTCCGGACACACACAGGCTTGTGGTCGGAGCTCAAAACCCCCAAAGGAATGCAGATGATGATCTCTGCTCTCAGATTTTATAGAATCTCACTATAAACCAGTTTATTGGTATTTCTTTTTTTTTTTTTTCAGAATACTCTCCATTGTGGTTGGTCTTTGTTCAGTAAAATCCTGAAGTCCAATGAAATTTTTCTCTTATGTTTTAAGTTTGAAGCTATCTTAAGCCACAAAAGGCTTGGTTTATCCATATGAGGTAATGTCATGGCATTCAACTATTTTAATTCAAATTATTGGATTTAAAAATACTTTATTTATTCAAATGGGTAAATTACATTGTTGTAGTATAAATTGAAAAGAAATAAACAAAATAAAAGACAAAATTAATGAATTACTCATCAAAGTGTTAAAAAGTGGAACGTATAGCAGAGAAGTCAGCTTGGTTGAAATCATCGTTTTTCTAAGCTGATGATGTCCCGATGCAAGACTGGCGGGAAAGTTAGGTGAACTATCTTGGTAAACAACAGAAACAGAAAGTTAGAAGTTTAAAACCTGGGATGCAGAAACACTCCTTCCAAACAGTCAGAAAAGAGAGGAATACTAAGTTTTTGGTTAAAAAGAGGACAGAGGTCCTTCTTCAGCACCAAGAACAGTGTATTTTTAGTCTCATAAAAGATGAGAAATTAGACACGAGACAAGGAAATTTTAGTTAATCTTGTTTGAAATTTGTAATCGGCAAAAAGTCAAATCTTGGCAGTAAAAATGACATTAGTCTGATAACATGATTTTAAAACAACAGCACACTGTCACTTTTAAATTGGACAGCATTCATTTGCTCACTGCCCATGTAAAACATTGCATTCGTAGTAAAATCATAAAAGTACTCCATTTGGAACATACTTAAAGCAAAATAAAGGAACTCTGGCCATTTTTAGCTCAGATGTTCCCTCTAGAGGCAAGAATGGTAAATCACTTATTTATTGCCTGGATATATTTTATTGGTTAGTACCATGATTTGGTAAAACCCTTATCCATTTATCTATAAAATGCATTCATATATA
>JAOWBL010067663.1:5265-20907 GCA_028564865.1 Zenarchopterus dispar
CTGTTCTCTGAAGCATTTGATTTCTTAAATTTTTATTTTTACTGAAGTGTTATGTTTGCATCTGGAGAAGTGGCAAGACACATTTCATATCTTACAGAAAAGCGACTATTTATATCAGGTGCCAAAACAGAGGTTTAAAAATGTCCTTTATGATCTTTTTAAGATATCTGTATGAATACCTTACAGTCAACTGATTAATTCCTGACTTGTGTGAATCTAAACAACCACCAGGTGGCGACAAAAGATCAGTCTTAATCTCGACATCCAGGCCTTCATCAATCAAACTTATTTTTATTTTATTTTTTTATCAGTTACCCCTCATAAGAGCCATCTGTACTTGGTGATGTTTTCTCCATATGTTGCCCCTTATCTAACATTAGGTGAGACTGACTTTTTTATCTTTCATCCTACAGGTGGAGATGAAAAATAACTGGATTAAAATTTCATTAAAGTTCAATTTCTTTCAAGCCTTGCATATGTGTGTTGTCCAAGGAACTCTTAGTTCTATTTATATCCAATTCAGGGGGCGGTGGCTTTTAATGACTCAGAATATACCTAAATTTTGAATATCGTTGAATTGTCTGAATGAGAAGCTTAATCAGAATACAAAAAGGGATTTTACAGTTGTCCGTCAAAATGAATGAGAATTATATAAATTTAGATTTAAAGCAACTTATGTAACGTAATGCCCTAAAATAATATATATTTTTAATTCTTCTGATGTTTCATTGACTTGTATCAGGGTGTACAGGATCCACCCTCACCTTCCTCTCCAGACCTGGATTTGCTCTCTGTGAAACTTTATAGATCACTTTTGAAAACAACAACAACAAAAACATCTCATTACGGGAACACATTATACATCAATCCACATCAACCTCTTCCTGACTGTAAGCGGCTAGATATACATTTTTCACTCTATAGGCATCATGGGTAAATAGATGAAAGAGGCCAGTGATGGTAGGAAGCAAGGACCAGAACAAAGAGACTGACGTTGAATTGTTCATGAGAGCCATGACAATGAGCAGGATGCAAGACCAACGCTGGACTCGCCACCCTCCAGCTGGGCCAGTAAGTTTGTTTTATTGGCTTGCTTTGTGTTGTTGCTGTGATTTCTTGTTTTGATGTTTTAATAAAGCCTACCACTCTGTAGTTTTGTTTTTTGTCCATTTTGTTAATCAGTAGACATTTTTAGAATATGTGCTACATCAAACTTTGACTAATATTTAGGCTGATGTCAGAGTGCAATGTGTGTTTCTGAAACTATTGTTTGTTTGTTGTTGTTTCCTGCCAAGTTACATTGGCTATAGGATGGCAATGTTTAAGTTTTTCAAAGTAAATTTAAATAATTCATGGCTGTAAAAGTGACCAAGTATTTCTAGCCAGAGTTTTTACTTAATTTTTAAATTTTTTCTATATGGTCATAGCTTTTCTGTAAAGAGTTTTGCACATGTTTTTTTTGTGTACTTTGACCACTGCATAATAAACATGTACAGAAGATGCATGTTTATTTGTAGAGACAGGCACATAGACAACAATAGCACTAGTGTTGAAAGCTTCAGTGCACCTGTTGTTGCACAGAGTTAAAACTTTCTACCCAGAGACTTGTCATATGTCAGTCAACATATGTTTTCTTCTTCAGCAGTCTCTATTGGGCTCGTAGACTGTTCTGTGTTTGTTGGTTATACTGAGCTTCAGCTGGTAAACAAAGCCACGTGTACTGCTATCTGTGGGTAGTTCTCGACTCATAAGCTGTAGTTACAACACTGCTGGGCCACACCGGAACTCCAGGGGAACTGAGAGCAAGCTTCCAGTGCTGCTTTAATGGGAAAAAAAGGGTCAAAACCCTCAACTATTCAGAAAATATAACCCTCAGCCCCATAATCCTGAGTTGGACCAAACAGGTAAGATAATGGATGGATGGATAGTTGGATGGGTATAACCCTCAGTAAACATGGCCATTCAACTCTGAACCATTTCAGAAAAGATTTCTTTCATCTAGTCTTCTAAAAACAAAAAACAACAAAAAACAAAAAATGAATTGCAACATTGTGTCGAGTTTTGTGTTTTATTTTTTTTATGTCTTTTTTCAGTTTTTGTGTTTTGTTTTGTTTTTTTTTTCCACCGCAAGATGTAAGGCTTTTGCAGAATGGAAGGATCCTCTTCAGATGCAATCCTGAAATCTTACACTTCCACTCTTTGTAAATCTGTGAGCGTCCTCCAGTGCACAGCACACAGCATGTGAACACACTGCGACTTTACTGTCTGCTGCTCAAAAAAAGTGGGTTTTTGCTCTTTGGTGGATCAAAGACACAAGCTTGTGGAGTCAGGATGCGAGTGACTTACAACAGAACAAAACAAAGTAAGTTTGACTTTTAACCAACTTTCCAAGAATTCACCCAAACACAATATTTAATCCAAATAAAATTCAGCCCAAGCTTATACTGACTGACATGAATATGATAAATTTAAATAAATAAAAAATAAATAGATAAATATGAGGGCCCTAAGATGACCCTAACTCAGAGAAATACCAAAGACTGAAAGTAAAAATAAATGATATAAAGAAAATAAAGCTCTTCTATGAGACAACACATGTAAGCATGCAAAGAAAATGAAAGGAAAAAAATAACTAATTTAATATGGCTTTGCAGTTTGTATTAAAATATTTACAAATCTTTGCCTAGAATAAAGAATTTATCAATTTTCCCATTCAAGCACATGAAAGCAATAAAAATTCTATGCATTGTATTGTATTCCTGTACTGTATTCCCAAAGGACTCATTCCAGCCTTACCATACAATGACTGAATTAATAAAAAAGAGAATTTTGTTATGAAAACAAAAGTATTTCAGCTCTATGGACAATGTATATATACTGCCAATAGATTATTTAATTTTTTATAAACATACACACAAACACATTAATGTATATATATTATATATAACTATGTGTGTGTGTATAGTTAGAATGCAAAACAATAGTTTTATTGCAAAGTACAATAATAAAGAGCCACAGTAATAGGTATAAATGCATTATTTGTTACAGTGATTACGCAGCACATATACACGTCTAGATAAAATACGTGAATTTACTTTTGTACAATATTGCACTGAAACCAAACGTAGAATAATCTAATGCTCCAATTTATTATATAGTCCAATATGACTGTGTGTGACTAGAGGATGTAAATAGAGGTGTAATTGTTTGACAGAGTTCAGCAGAGGGATGGCTTTGGGAATAAAACAGTTACAGAACCTTCTCTGCTGTGAGGCTTTGCTATCTCCTGGTTGGAGCCGTTGATGATGCGTTTGACTCCTGTCAGACATCAAATGTTTCCAGTGTCCTGAATGAGGGGGGAAGAGAAATCCTAATAATCTCTTCTGCAGTTTTCACCACTCTGATCAGACGAGATTTCTCAAGATGCATGTTATCGGAGGTTTGCACAGGGCCTCACATACCAACAATCTGGAGGACTCTGGTAGCAGTAAGTAGGCTAATAAATCACACAGGACAGACTATCAGAATAAAATGCAAAGGCCATAAAATATGCTTTAACAAACCCAGTATCTTGCTGCTAAATAGTGAGTTCTAATTAATTTCACACAATAGCATTTAATGGTGAGCTTAAAGCCACTCACTTTCAGTAGCTTTTTGAACAAGGTCTCACAATATTCTAATGGGAAAAAAATGGTTTTCATGTTTTTCAGCTATAAGCTTTGTCTAATATCTTATCTATAAGATATTATCTATGCGATAATAGGCCTCTGTGAGACCAAAATGAATTTCAGTGTGTGTGATTTGCCTTTATTTAACTAGCAATTGGATATTGTGTGTTTTGTTCATTCTACTACTCCCAAGTTCAGTCTGCTTTCTGCATCCATGTAACACACACACACACACACTAAGAGACACACACCTAGGTGGAAATTCACTGAAGGAAAATAAAATCATTAGGCGCCACCTCAAGGCAAACAGATGTGATGAATGCTCTCACATTTCTTCAGATTTGCTGGTTTTGTTTATTTCTGCAGGTCTGGAGAGGAAGCTCCAGTTATTGTTCAGATCTTGGTAATGGACAGTGTGGTACAGGATGGACTGTCCCAGATTGCTGGAATGATGGACGACACATCCTGATGCCGAGAGCCCGTCCTTCTCTTGGTACCTATAAATAGCTGTTCATTAACTTTTCTACTCATCTATGTATTGCTTCAATCCTGGACAAAGATGGAAGAATAATTTTTCAGTTCGTGGAGCTCATCAGCCTCACCCATAGAAGAAGAATGGCAAAATTTGTCTTCAGCATTATATAACTGCACAAAACAGAGTTATAATCCTGTCATAATAATCACCCTTGAGTAGGACATTCTGAAACAGTCTTTCTGGTTTTAATTTCAACAGGAGAGTTGATTATTTGTGTTGTTTTGACTCTAAAAAGACAAAGAGATTTTTAGCTTACTCACATAAAATTTCTTCTTTTTTTCTTAACCAGAAAAAAAAAATCAAGGTTGAATCTATGTTTTTGAGACCTTATTTTCCCTTGACATCTTATGATGAACAATCTTTGGAGGTCAACAGTACGAATGATGGAAGGACACATTGATTTTTACTTTTTCCCCACACACTATTTTGTCAACATACGGTTGGCTGGTTTGCTTTCTTATTCTATTTTAGTGGTGCATACACACAAACACACACCCACACATCCACCAAGGGCATCGAAAGGGCAAGATTTTTTTTTCTTTTTCGATTTTCACCAAGGTACTTCACTCCTTCTGCAGTCCTGTTAAATTTTCACTTTTCATGTTTCATCAGATTTCCTACCATGTCATGGTTAAAAAGAAAAATATCTGCTTGTGTCATTCACAGGCTCACACAAAAGCTATAAATGGAGTGGAGATGTTCATGAAGGCCTTTATTTTTCCACATGTATGTTGGCAAATATATTTTTCTCTTGCATTCAGTTGAAATATCCATCCATCCATCCAATTTCTATACCTGCTGAATCCAATTACTGGATCATGGGGATCTGCTGGAGCCAATCCCAGCCCATTGCAGGCGAGAGGCAGGGGTACACCCTGGATAGGTCACCAGTCCATTGCAGGCAGTTGAAATACTATCAAGGCCAAAATATTTAGCCCCCTCACAACTAATAATTGATTGTGTAAGCTGCTGTGACTTACAGCTGACTTTGCTGTTTCTAAGTTTCCACACATTTCTTTAAAGATCGTATCTTACTCCCCCATGGCAAATTGTTCCAGATCATCCAAATAGGGTGGTTTACGAGCATGGCCATCAAACCTTAGCTCCTTTCTCAGATTATCAAAAGCATTGAGATTTGGGCTCTAAAACTGTCCCTCAAAAGGCTTTGGATGAATTTAAATAGCTGTTTTGGGTTATTTTTTGTTTTAAGACCCAGTGGTTACGTAATGCTAGATAGGCAACAAATTTATTTACGTTAAAAAGATCCATTGATCCCATGCACCAGAACAAGGTTTACTGTGCCTGAAGTACCAAACCAGACCACATCACTATGCTCCCACCACATTGTTCAAGTCACTAGCTCTGATACTGTTGCCCCAACAGATAAAAGCAGATAAAACTACACACTACACCAAACACTAATAAACAATATGGAACATGTTTCTGAAAACACTGACAACCTTTAAACTCTTTGTCCCTTTTGGTAGACAGCCTTAAGGACTTTGTACATGAAAGTAAAGTGATTAAACAACATGAGATTGGGAAAATTTTGGAGGTGAAATATCAATGACTATCCATTAACAACAGTTTATCCAACGTCGGGTCGCTAAGCACAGTAACATGACAATTATGGATAAAGAAGTGAAAACAGCTAGCCATTGGCTAAGCTGACTGTCAATCAATCATATTAGAAATAAATGTAATGCTTTATATATATCCTGCTGGTGTGGTCGAAAAAAATTCCCCCCTCAGAGGTGTCATGGATGTGAAGTAAAATGACTGAGACCAAATGTTTTTTAAAACCAGGCTGTAAATATGTTTATTGCAGCTTTAAAGTTGGACATTTTAACATGGGAGACATTGGAGATTGACTCACTTTTGGAGCCAGCCTCTATTGGTCAGTTGAGGTACTGCAACAAAACTTAGCACGGCATGAGTCTCAACCCAGAAGTTAGATGGTTGGCACTTGGGTAACAGCCTACAGAGGTGTTCCCAAGTCAGCCAAGATATATATCCTCCAACATGTCCCGGGGCTTCCTCCCGCTTGTACAAGCCTGGTAACACCTCCCAAGGGAATCATCCAGGAGTCATCCTCAACAGATGCCCACACCACCTCATCTGACTCCTCTTGATGTGAAAGAGCAGCGGCTCTACTCCGAGTCTCACCTGGATGACTGAACTTCTCATCCTATCTCTCAGGGAGAGCCCAGCCACCTGTGGAGGAAACTCATTTCAGACATTTGTACTTATGATCTCATTCTTTCGGTCACTGCCCTCATCTTTTGACCATAGGTGAGGGTAGGAACATAAATCAATAGCAAACAGAAAGCCTTGCCTTTTGGCTCAACTCGCTGTCTTTATCACAACAGACTGATATAGTTTGAAATACTTCAGAAGCTGCACCGAGCTGCCAACTATACTTAAACCCCTCAACTTGAGGCACACTTCACTGATTGGGCATTCAAATCAAGCAAGATGTAAAGTTGTACTCCAAAGTGAACATTAAGATCTGTAACCCTTTGGGACTTTTTGCTTTACTCAAAAAAAAAAAAAAAGAAGATGAAAAAAATAAAAGATCTTTGTATATGATAATCTTAAGGAAGAGAGGAGATGTTGGTGAGTTCTGCAGCATGGTTCAATGGCTCACATTGCAGTTTCCTCAAGATGCACTTCAGGATGTCTGTTGGACAGTTGAAAGAGCTGTTGTCATAGTTCGCTCCAAGCTGGAAAAATTAGAAAAGTGATTTTGAGAGAGCTGATTGACCCGTGAGATGTGGAGACAACTGTCTGAAGTAAAATGAAAGTTTTTTCTTGACCATTTATAAGTTCTGTTGCTTTGTAAACATATGTGCACAGTGCATCGTTGGTTCATTCATTCATTCAAACAAGGCATCATGTTGAAAGTTTGTTTATGGAACATTGTCAAAATCAGCCTGCTGTGTTCTTGCTAGAAGTAAAAGTTACAAAAAAACCCCAAAACTAATCCCCATGCAGAAAAGTAAAAACCACATTATTTCCAAGCAAAATTGGGTTGTTGATTTGAAAGCTTGTATTGATTTGACATAGAATTGAAAAAAATATATATGGAAATTAACAACACATGCAAAAAAAAAAAACAAAAAAAAAACTGGTGTGGAAAGGAATGACATCCAGGTATTTGCAGCCCTCTGCGATCTTCACATTGCCCAGGATGGAAAGAGCATTCCTCTTTTTTCTGGTTTTCCTAAAACCCACAGTCATCTCCTCTGTCCTGTTTAATATGAAGACCTTATACAGTAAAATATGTTACATGCTTATATCACCAGAGGATATACTAGGAGACATAGGAAGCCAGAATAACAAAAAACTTTTAAAGCATTTTCTTGCTTTCCTTCCACTCCCATTTCAGTGTTTCTGGCCTTCAAGCACTTTTTAAAACCTTCTAAATACTGAATACAGTTATTTTGGGTTGTGTTGTAACCTCATGAGTGCCCGAGAGTGTGTTTGTGTATTTTTATTTGGCTGTTTTTTGTGCAAAGGGATGCTGAAGGAATTAGAGGCATGGCTTGCGCTGAGAGCTATAGAAAGTTCTGAATCATTTATAGAGCTTGAGCCCAGAAGTACGGCAGAGCCGAAGCAAGAAAACACCCATAGGTGCATGGAAAAAGCTAAAAAGACACAAATCAAACTAAGAAGCCCTGTAGCAGAAACACTAGTAGGTTCTAAATAGCAAAGCACCACAATAATGCTTCACTTGAAGAGAAGGCACGTTACATACATTTACACTATATAAATTAATTCCATCCCTTAGTTTACACTTTAGAAAGAATCATAGGGATTTAACCAAACTGATATACCACCTTAACCATATGTAAAATGTGACAAATTTAATATCATCAGTTCAACAGAAATGTGGTCACCATGGCTCTACAGTTCCTTTTTTACCCCCAAGTGAGGGAACATCACTCCAATATTAACTGTTGTTTCAAAATCTTGCAGCATCCAGTCTTTATTTTTAGCTGTAGCTGTCTCAAATACAGACTGTGTTTGGATTTACACTGTTGTTTTTTGATGTGCTCTTGGCCATTAAGCTTGTTTGCTGTGCCAATACAGCTTGTTGGTGTTACTACTGACAGCTAGAGACAGCTTGCCTGAGACAGGTGCAAATAACAACCATGAAACAAACAGTAAGACTGGTTGGTTGATAAAAAGGGCGACAAATCTTTTTTTTTTTCGATATTAACCAATTATACAAACAAACAAAAAAAAGCCTCTTGAAGTGATCACTCTCTCAGCCCTTAAGTGTTATGTAGGTGGTTTGCACATTGCGGTAACTCCTACGTTCGGGTAATTATGAAAGTGTGTCCTGATGGGAAACTTTGACAGTGACATACAATGTTGTGAAAGTTTTCTTTTCTTCACCAAAGAAATAATTGTGCAATCATTCACTATAATTGTGTTCTGTTCCCCTCGAGGTCCTTTGGTCATGCTGAGCTCACCAGTTCTTTTAAAGAACTTTGTTTCTGGCATGTCTGGGATGACTTTGTTTTGTTTTTTCACCCCAAATAATTTCCTCCCTTATTTGCATCTACATTTCTTTTGGACTCAGAGTTCCCATAAACAGCAGCTAAGTGGAAATTCAATACTTGGATTCAGTTCCAGATCTTTTATCCTCTTAACTTGTCAAGTTGCTTATCTGTCAAGATTCCAATTACTCCAGCCTATGAAAATGGAGAGAAAATATGCCTGTAAGTCCTACACGCTGAATGCAATATTTCTGTGAAACCATCTTCAGTTAAACCTGAAAGTCTTCCCACTGATCCCATTTTAATTGTCAAAGTCACTATGACCATTTTCATCATTGGGCATTTACAGGCATCTTGGAAACCTTATATAGAAGGCAACTGGTCTTCTTTCCTGGGTTCTTCAGTACTTTCACATCTCATCCAAATGATATCCTCAATCAGAAGGTGAGAATTTTTAGGGTTATAAGCTGTTGGTGACTCTGTTTAATGTTGGTTTTTCTGGTTTAACACATGTTTTTTTCCCTTCTTTTTCAAACCATTTGTTTTTTGTGTCCAAGATGTGTAGACTGTTGTCTTCAGAGGAGCATCTCTTCATCTTAAGATGCAGGTGTAACTCTTGAGTCCTGACCTAAGGAGATGTACATCCTGTGTTGTGTCATGGATTTGTGGAGTTGCCTCTTTTTTTCCTATTTAAAAGTCTGTGGACTGCTTCCTTCTCTGAACTGCCCTTACACAGTGATGGGTCCTTATGTGCCAGCGGTTCGGCGCATTTGTCCAAGTAATTCTTAAACTGTTTAGTGAAGCACATATTGAGGTGATATCTCTAAGGGTGAGTGATGTCATCAATGTTGGAAGGTTCAAGGAAGTGGTTCAAGTTCAGGAAGTGCTTTGAGTATGGCACAAAAGTGAACATACATAAACCACAATGGATCCTCTCACATTTTATGGGTTAGCATTGGCATTACTTAGATGCCACAGTGAAAGAGCCTGAGAGAACCCACAATCCAGTTGCTGATGGGACAGTCAAATTCCAGAGATATTTTTCAGAACCCAACATTACAGACAGGACAGAGGACCCCATTCAATATTGGGAAAGGCAAAAAAGCATATATCCCAATTTATACAAACTCGTTACAGATTCCCTGTGCAACCCCACATCATCTATTAAGATTTTTTCCAAACCAAAGTAAGTTATTTCTAAATGAGGAATCAAATGAAACCCAGAAATCCAGAAAATTTTACAAAATGTTTGTAAAAATGTTGAAGGTAATATTAGATTGGAAGCCTATTGTCAAGTTGCAAAGTGACAGAAATACATGATACGTGAGATGTATTTAAGATCAGTTTCTGTTACTTGGCATTCATTCTCATCACTGTTACAATCCAGTTTTGAGTTTGGTACAAACTGGAAAGATTGTTCTATAATATGCTCTATGTATATAACTTATACATCACCACTCACTTTCAGTTTGGATTTTTGTGCCTTTGTGCAGAACTAATCTCTATTTCAAGGTGTTGTTAGGTTTGTTGTACATAGGATGTTGTATTTGGAGAAGATCCTTCTGAAGCATTGAAAGATTAGAAATACATTTTTGCAAACCCCAACCAGTGGAGGCAGATAGATGCCCTTCCTGAGTCTGGTTCTGCCAGAGGTTTCTCCCTGTTAAAGCAGAGTTTTTTTTCCTTCCTACAGTCAACTGGTGCTTGCTCAGGATGGGGGGTAGTATCAAAGTTTAGTTTTGATTTGATCTGAAGGTTTCCTTATCGAGGTAATAGTTATTCTTGTTTCATACTGCCAGTGTGAAACAGAGGCAGCTTGTTCTGCTACTATATCACCTTTCACCTCCATTTTGTGGGGTTGTAATAGTGTGACAACCATGGAAAAGGTGCAGTTTCACACATATACCCGGGAGGTAATATTGTGCCTTCCTGGGATCAATTTGAGTGGACAGCTGGAGAAAAGATGCAGAATAAAAAAGGGAATCTCCAGTGTACCTTTAAACCACGATCGCTATGCCAATGAGGCTCAAGTTTCTCAGATACCCCTGTAAGATATAAAATTACAGTTTTTGCATATTTTTATTATCCTGTGTTTGATGCAACACACAAACATGAAAACAAAAGTTTATTAGCCCGAAACCCCCCATCCAGCCAGCTAGAACTGAGGAAACCAATTGGATGAAAAGTAAAAAATCGTTAAGAACAAAAAAAGAAGCCCAGATGCCCTCTACTCTCACTTTTTATGATGACCAAGACCTGGATGACTAAAAATCTACACCAGCATATTAATTAAAGTGCACCAATTTCTACATTTGCATGGACTGAAACATTACCATAACCTTAAATGTAGCTGTTCTGCCTTGTTGTTTGTGACCAGCTGTTGATGTGTTATTTTCTCTCCCACTCATTCTGGCTGTTTTGCCAGTTTGTGCTCTCCATGATTAAACTGTCCAAAGTTGTGAGGCAAATTTTAAGCCTTTGTGGGTGGGATATTGAGTAGAATAATGGTTTACTGCTGCTAATTTCCCTTTAGGGGAGAAACGCAAGATGCAGTTACAGAGAATTAAAGCCACCAGGGCTTCTGGAGTCTGCTTTCATTGTAGTTGTAGATCCATTAATTTAACCAATAGATCACAGATAAACATTCACTGATTTTTTTTTTAATACCCATTTTAGTCCTTATCCAGGACTGTCTTGTTTCTGCAACAATGGTGCACATCAATATTTAATCTCAGTAATTTTACATGGACAGGAAGTGTTATTTTGAAAAGAAATGCAAGAAATATCACAAAATTAGGCTGCAATTTTTCCATTATTTTGGGAGCATGGTTCAATTAAATAATAACTGGTGAGATGTTCATTGTTAACAGATGTTTGGATATTAAAATAGTTCTTATTCTTCTTTTTTCATTCCTGGTTGAATTATTAAGGATGTTCATAATATTTCCCAGTACTGGCTGGCAGCAGTTATTAAGTGACATTCCACATAATAACTGCCTTGAGAGAAACCTAAAAAAGTATGTTATACTTCTCAGGTAATTGCTCCAACATTTGCAGAGATTCTGCACCTCCATCCTTTTGTAATGCCCGATAATGTCCACTTTCAGTGCAACTTTGAGTATATTGCTACTATAACAGATGAGAGTGTAAAAGGAAAACTACTTAAATAAAATCTTTGTTGAAAGTTTGAATATATTCATGAAGAAAGGATATTTACATAATTTCAGAATATTTGAAGAACAGTGGAAGACTGTCCATACATGGCCTCTGTTCATCTTTCTGCGTGAAAAAACAGTGTGCTGTCTGTTTTCTTCACTAAAAATGGGCACTCACAGCCCACACATGGGAGGAGGGGAGTTTTTGCCCTTTTACCCCATCATTAACCTTTGTCTTCCTTCCCCAGACACAGTGACATGCACTGGTGAATATCGACCACGTGGCTAATCAGACAGAGGAGACAGCAGTGTGTGTGAGAGAGAGAGACAGATTATGGTTGTTATCTGTAAATTATGTCCTTTGTCTCCAGAAACAGCGTCTGGGTCAGTGATCAAGGTCACACACACGGTCCTGCTTCACTTTCCTGTAAATGGCGACCATTCAACTCCACGCTGAAATTCACTTAAAAACAAAGCCCGAGGGGAAAATAAGGGACTGGCTGGTGTGCCAGAGTATCATTAACAGCAGTAATTTCTGTACATGTGTCTGGACTTCCTTGGTGGGTTCCACTGAGTTCACCAAGGTTGCTTTTTTTTCTGTCATAAAGCGCTCACTGAGTATTTTTGCATTTTTCAAATGTCAAAAGCCTGCAGTGTCCTGCAAGCACAAGCTACTCAAGAAACCATTCCAGCCATCACATCAGATTTAATATTTTGCAAATATGGCAATGTGAATGTCGTAAAAATTACTATTTTTTAAAGAAAATGTTCGGCATCTAAAGTCTCTAATTGATTGTAAATCAAGAAAATAGTTTTCAGAAAGTACATTTTTGCCTGTTGTCAACAGCAATTTAACAGTTCAGAAATTTCATTTTTATCTTTTATAAGCAGAACTTGGTAACACTGAGAAATATCAGGACTCAGACTCAGCCTGAAAATGTGAACTAATACAAACTGTTGGTCATACTCTTTCCCTCTGATGTGCATGAGCTTTGCTCCTAAACCCCTCCCTCCCTTTCCTTTACAAACTGTTTGTCTTATTACTGTGGAGAAAGAGTGTCAGGTGCAGTTATGATAGTTGATTTTATCCCAATACAACGTCTGCTTTAATACATTCCCAGGTTTCTGATTTGATGAAATTATGGCTCAAAAAAATATTTTGTGCCATAACATTCATAGTAAATGATGCAACCTACTGCTTAATGAAAGCCACTCCATTTCTGTAAACTACTTTGGTTTCAGGAAAGGCTATACAAGAGGCTGACCCTGACCATTATACAGTCCAGATCTCTTGGTTTATCTGCTGCTGTCCAGATGCTTAGTGGCTCTAAAAGCATTTTGCTTCGTAATTAATGCCTTGTGCTTTTGTTCCAGAAGGAATAAAAGAGGGTGGTTGAATAAATGTTACAAAAGCACTGAGGCTAAAGCGTCTGTTTATCACACAGAAAAACAAATTGCTTTTTCTTTGCATCTTTTGCTCACATTGAGAAAAAAAACAAAAACAAAAACAAAACAAAACAAACAAACAAAAAAAAAAAAACCAAAGCACTAAACATTATGAGATTGGATTATTTTAGAGACAGTGAAACATTATTTCTGGTGTTTGGTCTCATTTGAAATCTCCTTTAAATCTTCAAAAAAGAGAAAAATCAGATTTTCCAGTTGTATCATCAGAAAATGTATGTTAAGATTTTTCATCCATCCATCCATCCATCTTCCTCCGCTTATCCGTGAAGATTTTTCACATTTGACTCAATTTGCCCTAATAATATAATGTATGATAATGTGAATATAATAACAATGCATAAACCTATTTTAAATGTCTTCTAGTTCATAAGTGGAAGACAACTGCGTTCAAAAACAACCTCTCTGGAAACAAGTGTAATATTCCTTAAATCCAGTCAATACTGTCATACTACTTTAGACAAAAATATCTTTGCCAATAGGGTAAGAAAATTTTTCTTGACTAGAATCCTTAAAACTAGTAAAACAGTCTAAAATAGCTCTTTTTTTTTTACTTTCTTAGAAATGAGTTTATGGTGTGAAATTAGCCACTTTTCCAAATTTGAAGTTCTTTCAATAGTTGCATGTAAGAAGTAGATTTCTCCCAACTGAAATCCTGATTTAATGGAAGTTCATTTTGAGTGACTTTTGCTTTTGTTTCACTCTACAAACTAAATGATAACAAGAACACACTAGGAGGGCCAAACTTACATTTATCAAGCACAATATTCACCATATTAGCCAGATCTTTCTGATAGTACACATCTATATTTACAGGATCTCCTGGTGTCAGTTATCAGTGTAAGTCAAATTTAGTGTCACATTTAAATAATAAAAACACAGTGAAATATTTCTCACTGCATGAAAAAAAAAAAAAATGTCAGTGTATGTTAATCTTGAGCCCTGTAGTTTCCTAAACTGAGCTAAGTAGTTTTTGTTCTTTTTACTGTATTAGCTTCCTTATTTTATTTAATATTTTTTGAGGTTATTGCGACTCTTGTGGCCTTTATGGGAACTGAAATAAAAGCCAAAGCAGCACAACGTCTGACACCTGCTTAACCAAGCAAGCTGTCCTGCAGCCTGTGTAATTTTCTTTCCCAAACCCAACCAAAACAACTGTGATGACTAAAGCTAACCAATGACTGAAAAGTAGCAAGTGTAACCTGAAATAAACACGAGAGGAATGTAAACAAGAAAGTGGAAACTAGGTCTGTCAAAATAGCCTTCAACTAATTTAAAGACTTATAAATGACATTTCTCTCATGGTTTGGGGTTTTCTTTTGTGGCAGTGCTTTTTTTATTGAATTACCAAGGATTGTTGCCTGTACCACTTGCTTCTGGCTCTCCTGCATTCAGGTCCTCTACAAACCTCATCATAACTATCTTTGATTGTCTCAGATACAGCAGCATATGATATCTGACACCCATGGATGAATGCAGGGTAACCACGGTTATCATCTTGGTTTTATTTTAGCTGGCACACATTTTCTTTTGATAGAAGCAAACACATCTGAGGACAATGGCTTTTGGTTTGAAGGTATTCATTCAAAACAGTTGAGAACCAACCATTCTGACCTTGTAATGGTGTGGTAAGAAGATGAAATGATTGCAAAATTGAAAAGGAAGTATTCAGTAAGCAGAGATCATTTGAAAGCACATAAAAATGAAATGTTGCACAAATGATAAGACCAATGAAGCATTTTGACAATGGGTGATTTACACTTCAGGTGAGACTTCAGACATCCATGACAACAAGGCTTGTAAAAAAGAAAAAAAAAGGCTACTCTAGAATGGATAATGACAGAATAGCAATGTGTTTTCAAGAACAGGGGTCATTAACTTACTGGCTTGTAAAAAGATCTCAAGAAGGTCACTGGAGCAGAGTCAAAACAAGTGATTTTGACAGTGGAGGTTGGAAGAGAAGCAGAGTGGAAATGATTAAAGGTATGGCATTAGGAATCAGGAGGGATTGGCTCATGGGATAAGAGACTTGCCATACTGACCTGTAAAATAACCTTCAAAACAGTTTATTAAGATCATTTTTAATCTTTAATTTCTACTGGAAATTGTCAAAAGAGCCCCAGGGTTATAATGAACCACAAATGACTGTATAAATGTCTGAGTTACTTTATTAGAAGTTGAGATAATTCATTTTCATTCTTGGTTCATTCCCTCATCACCTCCACACACACACATTTTTATATTTATATATATATATATATATATATATATATATATATATATATATATATATATATATATATATACACACACAC
>JAOWBL010067673.1:0-49577 GCA_028564865.1 Zenarchopterus dispar
TATATATATATGCATATATGTGTGTGTGTGAGAGAGAGGGTTAGGGTTAGAGGGTTAGTTATATATATATATATATATATATATATATATATATATATATATATATATACACAGTATATACACATATAAAATCATATATATAATTATATATATCATGGGTTAAGTGGAGAATAAGAAAAACAATCCAGAGGTAGTGACAGGAAGTCTTTTGCCTAACAAAGTTCCATTGCATCACATTTGTTTAGCAAGTTCTCTTAAAGTAACACACAAGTGTAGAAAATATTGGGGAGCAATGAGGTATTCTGCATCTAAGTAAAGAGCTGAAATGGGCGAATTGGGTACAGACCAAGCAACTAAAAATTTAAGATCCATTTTCAAATTATGTTTATTCTGGTGCTAAATTGTAATTTTTTTCTGACCAGTGAATCTTTTTCGAATTTCTGTGACATGTTTTAGTCAAAATAGGACAGAATTACATCTTAAGAACTCTCTTTTCTGTGAATTCATAGCTCTTATCACAGTTTCAGGTTTTAGGAATTGGGGTCAACCATTCAAATCTGCTGCACCTCCTTTTTAAAGGGGACTTTAAGGCCCATATATGATCTACTTTTGTGCATTTGTACATCTGTTTGTTCTAAATATTTTCCTCACTGCCCATCCTTTTGCATGTCACTTGCATTTGTATGTTTCTTTAGCAACACATCCACCAGAGTGCAGTGAGGAGTCAATCACATATGTCAACAAACAGAACAAGACTTGCTGTTAACTTAAGCAAAAACCTTTTCTCAGGTTTGTATTAAAGTATCTTTGGGTGTATCATGTTTACATTCAGGGAATGCAACACAGTCTTCCATCTAGTGCATACCTCCACCTCTCCAAATTTTCCTCCACTTCCTTGCTGCTCTCACTAGAAAATCACAATGTCATCTGCAAACATGGTCCATGGAGATTCCTGTCTCAGCTCATCTGTCAGCCTGTCCATCACCATAGCAAACAAGAAAGGGCTCATGGCTGACCCTTGGTGGAGTCCCACCTTGAATTCCTCTGTCACACCTACACCTCACCACCGTCTTACAGCTCTCATACATGTCCTTGTACCACTCTAACATACTCCTATGTGACTCCAGACTTCCTCATACACTACCACAGTTCCTCTCCAGGTACCCCGTCATAAGCTTTTTCTAGATCTCCAAAGCACAGTGAAGCTCTCTATGGCTTTCCCTGTACTTCAACATCAACACCCTCAAAGCAAATATTGCATCTGTAGTACTGATTCTCGGCATGAAACCATACTGCTCCTTGCAAGTGCTCACTTCTGTCCTTAGTCTAGTTTCTGTGACTCTTTCCCACAGCTTCATTGTTTGGCACATCAACTTTATTCCCCTGTAGTTGTCACAATTCTGCATGTCACCCGTCTTTTTAAAGATCAGCACCATCACACTTCTTCTCCGTTTCTTAGGCGTCCTCTACCTCTCTGAGATCTTATTAAACAACAGTTAAAAACTCTACTGGCACCTCTCCCAGACACTTCCATACCTCCACAGGTATTTCATCAGGACCAGTTGCCTTTCCACTCTTCATCCTCTTCAATGCCTTCCTAACTTCATCCTTACTAATCTTTGGTATTTTGTGGTCCACAATGGTCATCTCTTCTACTCTCCGTTCTCTCTTATTTTTCTCATTCATCAACTCTTCAAAGTACTCACTTCCTCGTCACCTCTGTTGTCTTCTCCAACATGTCCACTGAAGCCTGCCCCAATCACCACTCTCTCACCTCTGGAGATACTCTGCACCACTTCATCTACATCACTCCAGAATTTCTCCTTCTCTTCTAACTCACATCCTGTTGGGCATAGCCACTGAGAACATTAAACAACACGCTTTCAGTTTCCAGCTTTAGGCTCATAACTCTATCTAACACTCTTTTCACCTCCAGAACATTTCTAACAAACTCCTTTTTCAAGATAACTCCTACACTGTTCCTCTTCCCATCCCCACCATGATAGAACAGTTTAAACCCTACTCCTAGGCTCCTGGCCTTGCTACCTTTCCATCTGGTCTCCTGGACACACAGTATGTCCACCTTCCTCCTCTGCGTCATGTCAACCAACTCTCTAGGTTTTCCTGTCATAGTTCCTACATTCAGAGTCCCTACTCTCAGTCCTAGCCTCTTGACTTTCCTCTTTTTCTCTCTGGCTATGGACACATCTTCCTTCTCTTCGACTTCTTTGACCCATAGTAGTCCAGTTTTCATCAGCACCCTGCAGGTTAACAGCACTGGTGGTGGTTGCTGTTAGCGTGGGCCTATATATATGAGATAAAGCTAAATACCAAACCCTAAATATGTTAGGAGCCACAAATGAATTTTCTTTATGTTGATAATTATGTTGATTGATAATTATCATAACAGTTATATTAAGAAATATATATTAATAATAATGACTCTGGTCCAGTGCAGGATCTGCCAGCGGTGGGTTACATGTTTGACCTAAACTGGACCATTGACACATCTGAAAAACCACCTCATGAAAGCATAAAAAGGTTTCGGCAACATTTGTCAGGTTTTTGGAATTCTAGGTGTTTCCTTTACAGGTTTTTCTTCACTATATTTAGATTTTGCGCAAATCTAGGGGTATTGGAAATTCACAACGAAATGTATCTGTTTCAAACGCACAGTAACAGTAAATGGCTTGAGATCCGTCCTACAGCTTTGTGCTGCCCACTTGTGAGGTAAAACAGTCAAGGTGTGATCAAAGTGTAGACTTTCAGCTTTAAATTAAGATGTTTCACAACATTTTGGAACTTATCATTAAGGAGTTACAGCCATTTTAAGCACCTCTATTTTCAGGAGCTCAAAAGTATTTGGACAGTTGTGTCAAAATAAGACCAGGTGTGGTCCAGTCCCTTCTTACTTCAAGATGAATAAAGCATATTGAAGGTCTGGAGCTGATAACAGATACTGAGTTAGCAATTGGAAGCTGCTTGGCTGGAACTACCAAACAAACATGGTGGAAAATTTTTGTAAATCAGATTTTTAGAAATTTTTATTTCAGTAGTCACTTCTAACATCTCCTTCTAACACTTGTCTTAAATTTCAAATGTGTGACACCTGGTCAAATTTTGTTGACAAAAATTTAGTAAAATATTTATGACTTCATTTACATAGAACCATGTGGGCAGTGCACACATGGCAAATTGCAGTTTGAGCCAAGTTTCGTTGCTTCCTGTTGTGTCTGAAATCTTTTTCAGCAGTTCAGATGTTAGCTTTTTTATCAGTTAGGACTTTTTTTCCTTATTTTTCTTTCACAAATACTACAAAATTTCTCTGTCATTTTTATTTCTTATTGTATTTTTAACATGGTTACTTGGAGGAGCTGATAATGCAGGTTGATAAAAGTCTGAAGTTATTGGTATTTTTATTTTTTCCATAAGACTGCACAGAAAGGAAACGCATGACTTCTGTGTCTAGAAGAAGACGGGCTGTTCGTCAGACTGCAGGCTCAGTGATGTTGTTGCTTAAAAAGAGTAGAAATGTGACCGTGCCACAACTCCTCCAATCTTGTTTCACACTTTCACACAGAATTCTAGTTTTACCTCTAATTCTGACTTTCAGTTTATTCTTCTTATATAGGCATTTAAAAAAATGGTCATACCAGGATCAAAGCTACCTTTCTTTTCTTTTTTAAAGTCTTTATCATATCATTAACTGTGCATTTTGGGAAATGTAATGATATAACAACAACATTAAAGGAGATATATTATGACTTTTTTTTAAAGTGGAGCTTTTTCCTGAGGTTTTCATGAAATGTCTGTGACATGTATTGGTAGAACCCCCCGCCCCCAGAGAAATTCAGAAGAAGGGCTTCCGGTTCAACCACATCTTTATAAATCTGTTTATATCAGCCATTTTGTTGGAGGTGAAGTTTAGTTGGTAGTTAATAGTGGATGGTTGACCAGTCGACTCCACTTTTCTGTGCTGAGGAGAGTGCCTCTTGTGAAACCCATGTTGCAGCTTTGTCCTACAGCATGGAAGTTACGGAAAATGCAGACAGACTGAAAAAGATGACTGGAAAAACTGTTAAAGCTGGATAATCTTTTGGTGATATGGGTCTGTGATGTCACAATATCAAGCTAATCTGAAATTGAATTACCTGTTTTCAGATTCAGGCATCCCTAAGCTGTGTTACTCTAAATATGTACTCTCATCTTATCTGAAATTTCACTTTTCACAATTCAAGAAGGTTCTCAAAGGGTGATCACAATGCCACTTCAAGTCAAATGAAATACATTTTGCCTTATTTTTTCTTTACAATACAAGCACCATAATATTAGCATGAAACATAATTTTCTTAGGAATAAAAGTTTCCTGAGGCCATAATAAAATCTCAGTGACTTTGGTCAAAGTACAGTAGTCAACGTTTGAAGTGGATCAGAAACACACTTAAATGGCATACAAGAATTTTGAATTCCATCCGTCTTTGTCTTAGGTCAACTTTGATAAAATATTTTGATCCACTTCAAATGTTGTCTACTGTAGTACAGCAACACACTACAACAGCTCCCTTTTGACCAGGCCTTTTTTGGCTCTCTTTATAGCAGTGGGTTTGAGGGGTGGAGTCAGCCTTTTATCTCCACTCTCTTGTGTGGGGTGAAACTCCAGGCTAGTATGCACCTGAAATCTGTGTTACAGCTTTTCGCTATTCACTTTACAACAACAGAAAATACAGGAAGATGTGAAACTGGATAGAAATAAAAATGGGAAAACTGGATAATTACACCCTGATCTGGGTCTGTGATGTCACAGAACCCTCCAAATTATGACCCCTGTTCTGAATGGCATATTTTCAGACCTTGTTGAGCTCAAACAAAGTTACAGGCCTATGTTTTCTGAAGTTTTTGATTCAGTAGTCACAGTGTTGGTGTACTTGGGTTGTAGAACAGTGTTTTTTGACACGTTTTGTTTTTTCGTTATAGATTCCTTAAAAATAGAACTAGAGCTGTTAGAAAACTTTTTCTTTTTTTTAACAACACATTACGCACTGAGATGTTGCCAGCAATGGCAGCTGTGAGAGAATCACGCAATATTCTTTAGTTAGTTTTGAGCCATGTCTTCAAGATCTTTTATAGGACCTGCTATTTTCTAGAAAAATACATTTAGTTTTCAACTTCTCACCATTGTTTTTAGAATTGCTGGAGAAGATGGCACGGTCAGTGGATGTGATGCACTTTGATGGATTTGTTTGACCACATCGTTAGAAAGCCTGATCCACTCCATCAGCTGTGTTGTGATGATCCTACCTTGATATCTCCACCGACCAGCATGATGTAAATTTTTTTTTTTTTTAAGAATGTTATGCTGTATTACACCAACTCCTCATATCCTCTCCCCCCAGATATCAAATTCAGAGCTCCTGAATTTCCGTTTAAATGAAAATAAATTTGCATTGTGAGGTATTTGTGAAAGAATGGCCACCATTTCTAAAGCCTTGAGAGTCTTCAGTGAATCACTGCTCTTCTTCAGGTACTGTTTAAGTTGCTTCTTAGCATCAACTTAGTTTTGGAATGTCAGCTTCTCTGCTGAACACAGATGAATTCATCAGCCAATGAAGTGAAAAAGATTGCACATGCTGCACCCACGGCTGATGAGCTAACATACCGTAATAAAAAATCATACTTTGACCACATGGGTTGAGAATTTTCCTACCATTCAAATATT
The DNA here is from genome assembly GCA_028564865.1 of Zenarchopterus dispar. Taxonomy (NCBI): domain Eukaryota; kingdom Metazoa; phylum Chordata; class Actinopteri; order Beloniformes; family Zenarchopteridae; genus Zenarchopterus; species Zenarchopterus dispar. Next base: position 5,717 of record JAOWBL010067673.1, read on the forward strand.
GCTGAGATTAAGTTTTAAAAGGGGATTCACTTGAACTGTTATTTGATGTGCAACTATGTCAGCTGTCATGATAAACTTGAAAGTGACTACAGAGTAATTACGTGAACCGATGTCGTGATGATGACGATAATGATGACGATAATGCTTTTACCTGGAACTAATGTTGGCGTGCTGTTGCGACTCTGTAGCCTCGGCCTCTTAAGCTTCTGGGTTACGTTCCAGAAGTATTTTCTGATGAGCGTTCCTCCACCTCCTTTCTGTGAAGGGTCAGTGGAGGGACCCCCTGAGGGTTCTGCAGCAGCACTAGCAGCAGCAGATGTCGCTGCCTGAGATGAGCAGGCAGAGCTGGAGGAAGGGGTCAGAGCTGCCAAAAGTGATCCCGGTGGCTCGGACAGGGCTCTCCTGAAGGGGTTCTTTCTGGTTCCTCCTGCCCCTTTATCAGGCTTGGTTCCCTCTCCACTCTTCCCACCGGCTGAGTTCTTTTCTCCGGGGTCTTCGCTCAGGGCTTTCCGCCAATTCTGCATTTTGCTCCATTTGTTGCTGGACGCCTTTTGAAACTTGTCAAGTGTCGACATGGAAGCAGTGGGGCCTCCTTCTCCTTCTTTCAGTTCATTGAGAGCTCCCTTGGAGCCAGTGTGCCATTTGTAAGTGTTGAGAGGGTCGCCAGCTTCAGATGTTTGTGGAGGCTCAGCAGGGAAATCCTTTTCCCTCTCTGGTGTCCCTTGCTCCTTCGATGGTGTCAAAGCTGCAGGCTCGGAATCTTTCTCTTCAATGCCCATTTCAAATTCTCAGAGTGTGACCTCAGTTCAAGGTTCCATCAACTACCTTCGGCCCGTTTCCCTTCTGATTTACTTCTATCTCGCTGATTGTTGCATGTGCTGTGGCAGATACAGCAGTCTTCTCTGGTTCTGCCGCTCTACTTCTCTCATTTCCTGCCTTGCAAAAAAGTCATCCGTCAACAACATGAGAGTAGCGTCTGTTTCTGCGGTTACTGTGCTGCAGCGCCCAGCTCCTGTCACACAGGCAACTTGCTTCCTCATTACATGGCACTGAGAAGTTCACCTATTTACCAAAATCTCCCTTTTTTTCCCTGCTCTGTGTTTTCATTGAATACTTCCTTTCTTTTCGTCTAGTTCTGCTTTTATGTCTGAGTGTAGTTTTTTGTGAAACTAACTCCTCTATTATTGCATAACTCCAAATGTAAACAGATATAGTCAAACATTAGCAGCCCCACCTTCATTCTAAAAGAAGCATATGTCATATGTTTTTATGTTTAAGGACAATATGTTTCCCCGTCTCATAAAAATCTGCACAGACATTTGCAGTTTGACTACATCCATCTATCTACAAGAGTATCCACTTGTTCTACCTGTGGGTGTGTGGACTCATGACAGTTAAGATCACTTTCCTGTCACAGCTAGTTTGCACTTCCTGCTCAGATCAGTTTGTCAGACTCTGAAAACCACTTCCTGCTCTCATGTTGCTCTCAGCTCGAGTACACCTGCAGGATATTTCTTTCCTCAGCGGTCTGGGGCTTCTGACTCCACAGGACATGAGTGGAATGAGTCCGCCTTTGTGCTACATCTCCCTCACTTTAACATAACTTTGAAAAAAAGCAAACATTTTTTGACTAAGACCTGCATGTTTGCATTAATTTATACATGTTTGTGTGTGTGTGTTTTTCAATCAGTTGCATGAAACTGCAGAGTAACACTATCATCTTGGTTCATCAAGGCCCTCTGCTGGTTGTGTTTTGGGATTGAAATGATATTAGAGTGATCAAAATTGATTGCAGAGCTGCAGCTAGAAGTTGATAAATTGACAAAATGATGAACAGAAATGTTTTGGTCCATTTTTTTTAATGCAAGAAAGCCAAGCATTTTTAAGTGACAAATGTTTTCATGTTAGACTTGACAGCTTTTGTTTGTTAAATGTGTTAATAGATTTAATAACTTGCGATGATGATATAGTCTACTGAAAATAATGCTCTAACTTATTCTTTAGCTTTGTCTTCTGTGAACCTATCCTGAAAATTTTCTGTCATAGACTGTGAGATTGTTTGTTTCTTTGTTTGCTCTTGTCTCTTCAACTGCTATTGTTGTATTCCTTCTTTTAGTGTTTATGTAGTCCAGTGTTCTTCAGTCTTCGAGCTCAGCAAGACCTCCCTGAGTGTTTTAGTCGTTTCGCTACTTTAAGGTCCTTTATGTAAATGAGTGGGTCACCATCAGCTTGTTACTGAAGTCTGTCAAAGACCTATTGATGTGAGCCACGTATGCTAGATCAGGTAAACATCTAAAACTTGCAGGAGAGTGTCTCCTGAGGTTCTGGACTAAAGAACACTGACCTAGTTCCTTGGGGGTTCAGATTTCATGTTTCTCATGATATTCATTACTTCTCAGTCTCATTTGTTCAGAGTCAGATCCTTGTGTTTGTTTACTGTTCTTCAGATGTATGGCTTTTCATGTTTATTTTTATGTTACCTGCACCCTGTCTGGAGGCAGGGTGGTATAAGATAATCAACATTATCTCACCAACAGTATCTAACATTACCTAAACTAACTACAGGCTGCGCTGAGACATACCATGACAACGTGATGATAAAACTAAAATGCTGATGTTTTGCAGATTTTGTCTTCATTAATTACAGATTTGGCAGGTTGGTGATCAGCAGTAAACACAGCACTGATGCTATGGGGTGTGTTATTAGTTCTGCAGGTATTTCATCAGGAATTATAGTGTTTGTCCTAATTGTTGCACCGAGGAATGTGCTTGATGAAAAGTTAAACCATCTAAGATCACAGTACTGTTTTGGACATGACTGTGTTTGCCAAGTCCTTCCAGCTGTTGCACAGATGCTTCATTCAAACCACAGCTGTAAAACTGAGCCTTCAGCAGGCCTGTTCAGGAGTTTCAACTAGTTTGTGACCTGAATATTTCTTTAGATGAGGTTGACCTGCAGGTGGCACTACAAAGCAATAAATGTACAGCCTGCTGTGACAAAGTGGTGCACCAACCCACATAATGACATTCTCATAGATCTGCACAGATGGAGTGGCTTAGTTCACCCTGCGGTTTGTCACCATGTCACCTAGTAACCATGTTAGAACAGTTTGACATCTTAAAACTTTACAGAAAGCATCACAGTTTCAATTTTGCTGAAGGACTGGATGTTACAATCCTTGGCAGGTCAGCACTTGGCCTGGCTGTATCGTCATCGGCAGGTCAGCACTTGGCCTGGCTGTATCGTCATCGGCATCTTCATGGGATGGCTTTCAGATGACCGTGTTGTTACCAATGCAACACATCATGAGTTGTTTACCCCAGCTTCAGCAGGCGTTTCAGCCATTTATCACACTGACTGTATTAAAATCACAACACATAATTAAGATAAACCACTGAGCCAATCCTTTATTTGTAATGCAAACTTTGCTCTTTTCACGGACATGTTAGAATCCCCCAGATTTTCCTGATCAGGTGTCTTAAAACAGCTAATAGTTCTGAATTATTCGTATCCTTCATTTTCATCTACTTCTTCAATGATCTACTGCAGCCACTATTAGCTCATGCCAAAATGTTGTAATTTTGTTTTCAATAATTTTGTGCTTTTAGTTTTATGCAGGCTGAACATTTCTGGGAGGAAAACCAACATATTCCTCCTCTTCTCACCCAAACAGCCTCAGGGTTCCTAATTCTGCGAGAGAGAGGGTGGGTTGGGACACTCTTCAGTTCGTTGAGGAAGTTCAGGTATTGCTGGGCATTCTTGGCTTGTTGTGCAAGGAAAGTTGTCCAGGAGAGATCCTCACTGAAGTGCATCTTTGGAAATGTGGTGCTTCTTACAGTTTCCACAGCAACAGCATCAATGGTCAGCGGGGACTGTTGGATGCAGCTTCACAGAGGTCCATTAAAATCTCCTTGGTTGTATTGATATTTAGAAAGAGGTTTTTTTTTTCACCATGTGACCAAATGGCTTACCCCTTTCCTGTGGTTTAAGTTATCATTGTTGCAACAGTCGCACCATCAACAAACGTTACCATGTAATTGTTGCTAAAAGGCTGCTGTGAAGCTCAGGATCACCAGGGTGAAGCACAGGGGATGGAGCACACATGGGGGGCCAACGTGCTCATGAGATGCAGACAAGACATTGCTGTCACCCGTCTGGAGTTTCCAACACTGATTTGACTAACTTGACATCCCCAGAGATGTCTGACTACACCAAACTGAGCTCTCACTAAAGTGCTTCATTTGACTGCAGTCATATTACCATCTATTATTATCATATTTATTACAGAAAATTCTTTTTAGTTTTCAGATTTTCTGTAGGAATCTAATTACAAAACTTTAAGAAGTCATCCTATGTGTTTTGTGATTATTATATTAATATGTCAACATTTTTCATAAAAACACTAGCAGTGACTGAAATGGATCTAACTTTATTTTTCCATTTAAGCACAGCCTGTGGGGGTTTATTTGAGTCAGTTCAGGTCACTTGATCACTGCGTACCCAACGTACCCAAAAACTTTAAGTCACCAGCTAAATGCAGGGAACAGAACCCTCTAGGTTGTTAAGATGCATGTAAACAACAACACAGTTCAAAGCCTGGAAATAATCGGCTCTGGGAATGCTCTACATTCAAGGAGGTTGATTCAAAACCTCCATTAAGGATATCCCTGCATTGTGTTGCATGTACCTCAAGCCTATTTGTTTATCCAGTTACCATAAAAAATGAATGAGGACAAGAAAGCTGGGAGGAAAACAGGGTGCATTAGGAGGTTTGGCATTTTGCCCAGGCTTTAAGAGTCAAACCCTGTTTAAATGTTAACAGAGGCAGAAGTCTTGGATGTCAGATGTCCATATTAGCTCATAGGAGCTGTGTGAAGGATTGGCATTTGTTCACTAAGCTTCTTACATGCCAGCGACGCGGAAACGATCAGATTCCAACACCAGCATTGATTACCTGTAGCCTAAAAGGACAGTCTCCACTTACAGTTGAGGGTTTGGCGTTTCGCCCAGATTACACACTAGAGAGTGTGAAGAACAGCTGAATGATGCAGACCATACAGGCTGGGAGACAGGGGGAAAATACATGACTTCAGTATGTTTTTAAGAATCTTTCAGTCTTTGTTGGTAAAGTTAATTCAACACACAATATATCAACTGGCTGTATTAAAATGATGCATCTCACCTCTGATTTTTGTTGTCTTTACATGGCAAAGATAAAAATAAATAAATACATGGCACATTGTGTGATATAACCGGTTTAGCAGCCAAAGCTTAGAGGAAATAATTTGAGATTTGGCTCTTTAGACTTGATCTGAGCTCACTGGGTGCTGCCCTATTCCCCCACACTCTTCCCGTTGCTTCCATCAGCAGAGAAATCATCAATACATGTCAATGTGTTTGCACGACATACATGCGCAAGTAATAACACAAGCACCCCCATGTTTGACAGATGGCATGTGTGTTTTGCGTCATGAGCTGTTTCTCTGTCACTGCACCTTCTTTTTACAGTTTCCATTGGGAACAACTTTTTTTTCCCATCAGTCCACTGGGGTTTGGTGAATGAACTGTTTGACTTTTACAGTTTTGTTTTTCTGTGAACAGCAGCCTACCCTTCTACTTTATGTTTACCAGCGGTTTGCATCATGAGGTTTCCTCTTGACAGTTTACTAGAAACATTCACAGACTCATCCTGGAGAGGGTGAGTAACCACAAAGAGGGTTTTCTTACACATGTAATTGATTTCCTGCTCGTACTCAAGACTCATTTGCCACTTTCTGCTTGTCCTGTGTGCACTTGTTTTTTTTTGTTTTTGTTTTGTTTTTGTTTAAATTGACCTCATAGCAATAGTTTGTGTCGTGTACAGCCCTATCTTCTTAACTGGTATAGAAGACCCACACAGCTGCATGGCCTGTTCCATGTAGAGATCTGATTTTGTGAAGTGGGACTCACACAGAACAGCATATCCACCAAGACCTGAAGGTCAACTTCAGAGGGAGACAAAACATGATAGAGTGTCTGTTCTGGTGATATTAAAACATGGTATAAAGTATGAGACCGACATCACATTGGGATTACTGGCTGAAGTCTCGGTCCTCTGTGCCACTGAATACATCGGCTAAGACTGTGTAAGGCTCTGCTCTGCCTTTTCATATCCACCTCTACTTTTCACAACGCTTGCACGGTCAACTCTCAGCTGCTCGTTACGTCCGAGCCATGTGAGCTGGTTTGTGCATGAACCAATGTTTAAAACCAAACAGCTGCTCAAGAAACATTTAACAGCCAAGTGCACAGTTACTTACGCATGACTAATGCGCTCACATTACAATTTCATACCGTCATCGTAGTTTCCAGGGTGAACCTAAAGGGTGAATTTCTTACCCATTTTCTCTTTAAACTGGACAGGCTTCAAGAAAAAATGACAGGTTTTCTTTGGCATCAACACTCATTTTTAGGTGTTTCGGATGGTTACTAACTCAAAATCTCCAACATAATATAATCATGCAACTTTGACGGGGACTATATGAGTATGAAAATCTGTGAGCATTTGAGATTAGCAGGGTACCATGACATCACAGACCTTGATAAGACAAGAATTACCCGGCTTACCCATCCTTGTCACTACCATATTTCACATCTTGCTGCATTTTCTGTGCCTTATGGTAAAACAAAGCTGTGATGCTTATACCACAGAAGAAGGTAGTGGAGCTGAATCCAAAGATGAGACAATAACACAGCATGCCCCTCTGCTCAGGATAATTAGACTTGTTTTTGTGTGAAAACAAAGACTCTAAAACTATTGGTGACAAGTTGGAAAACATGGAGATTTCTCCTAATTCTCCTAACCTTTTGATGATATAACTGTAGATGTACATGCAATATTGCATAGTACACACAAAATAAAAAATTTAAAAAAAAGTGTGACCATGATTATTATCGCTATGTAAGTGTTCTTTTTTGATAAAGGGTCATTTGTACATCACGGATGCCCTCATGGTGATAGTATACAGTGCAACCATCTGTGACATTTGGAGTTTACAGTGCAAAGAACCACAGTTATTTCACAGCACTGGTGGCATATGAAATTATATAAATCTGGCGGCTCAGCAGGTTGCATAATGAAATTCCGGGTAATCTATGCGCATATCTGTCCCATGACTGCTGGCATCGTCTTTGGCCGAAGAGCCTAATGTCATTTAGGGCTGATAAGTGATGTGCTGCTTGTCCTGAACGGATGTGGGCAAGCTGGGAAGATTTCATGAAAGCAGCACTGAGAGAAGCTGGAAAAAAACTGGGCTGCTGACACACCGGGGGCGGGGCCACGTCATCGACTCTCTCTCTCTCTCTCTCTCTCTCTCTCTCTCTCTCTCACACACACACACACACACATACATACACACATACACACACACACCACCCGCAGAGAGGAGCTCTGCCGCTGTCTTCCTCTGTCCACACTGTATGTCTCTGAACGCAGGGATATTCGGTTTGTGGATGTGTCGGTTCTCGACGCTGCTTCTTTGTCGAGAGAAGTTTATCTTCTTCGCCGCTCAGTGTCACTGTATTTCCAGCTAGCGCGACAAAGCTAACTATCGTTAGCTGCAGAGAGGAGGGGAATGGAAAGAGTTTACTCCTGTAACCTCTACAGACGAAACAACAATTAACCAGACGAACCCCGTCCACATTTATACAGCTTCCCAAGTCGCCGGTATGTATAATTTACGAGACTTGCGTCAAATTAACAGTGCAGTTAGCGTTAGCTCTCGGGCTAGTCTCAGGAAGACAGCTGTTATTGTATCGGCTAACGTTAATGAGTTAGCCCCGTCTAAAACTGCCCTCTCTGACCTAATTACTGGTGTAATTTTGTGTGTTCAACCATTAAATACTTTTAAAAATCACATTTTGTCAGTCTGTAATGAGGAACGATCCTTAACGTGGTTGTATTTGACTAAGATATTTCTTTATTTTGATTTTGACTACCAGTAATTGTTACCTCCTGGTACTTAAACGCATCAAAGGGTCGCCCGTGTTATCGTCAATGTTTGTAAATCAAATTTTGGCCAAAATTCACGCCCAGCAGCTCACAAATTTCAGAAGTTATAAATCATAGTTTTTCTGACAGTAAAAAAAACTTGGCACTGCTCTGTTTAGAGGTCAAAATATGTGTAGAAAGTCTGTTAAAACAATTTGATCTTGTTACATCTGTTGCCAATGTTAACCACCAATTCTGGCAGTTGAATTTAAGTGCAAATTTTGGTTTCATTTTCAGCTTTTACCTTGTCAAGCTCTTGTAGACACAGTGGAAACGTTTATTTTACAGGCTGGGTTTAGTTAAACATGTTTAAATACAACAGAAAAACCTCAGACCAAAGTATATGCAAGCATTATAGAGTTCAAAACATTAGGAGTCCTCATCTAAAAGCATGAGAATAAACAAATCAGTTTAAAGAGGAGGAAAGGAGCAGTACAGATAAGATCATAAAACAATTCTCAATCACTTTGGCATGAGTCTTGGCTTTCTGAATAGCTTGTTTGAAATGGTATCGTGGTTTGAATTCTCTTGATCAACAACATACTGAGGTAATTGTTTTCTTTTGGCGTCTTTGAAGTTGCTGACTGATCCTGAATCATGACGGTAATTATGTGAAGTTGTAGTAATGTTGTTTAAAGGTGGATACTGTGGTAACCTGTTAGTACTGCCTTTTCTAGCCTATTTAGTATAGTCTGCCTTTCCTGATCCAAATTTGTCCCAAGGTGCAAAACAAAACAACACTGGACAAAACCCAACTGAACTAAAAGACAGAATTAAATAAAATAATCTCAGAAAATATGGAACAAAGATCACAGATAATGCAACAACAAAAGAAAAATTAGTGAACACGTAAAGTGTATTTTCTTTCTTTTGTTGTAAAGTCTGCAGTTTTATTTTCGTTTTTGATGTTTTGTCTGAATATTATTGTGTTTTGCACCTCATAGCTAAAGCGTTGATCCCTAGGACGTTAGCTCACACCCTTCCTTCCAGACATACTCCCACAGCACAGCAGCACACACATGTAACAGCATGTTGAGCAGAGGGTTGAGATTTGAACTCCAAGCTTCATATTGCACAGAACTATGTCAAGTTAAAAACAAACAAGCAAACAAAACAGTCTTGCTGCATGTTGCCTTTGCTACGCATCTTGCAGCATCTAGAACATTCTGTTACAAGCTTTGATATTTTTTCCCCACTCTATCTCGTCTGGACAAGTTGAAGACAGGCCAGAGATATGCTCTGGGTTCATTTTGAGTGATCAAGCTTGTTGGATGTGTTGTGTACATGTTAAAGAATGAGCAGAAACTATTTGTTTATAATCTACAAGAGTGTTATCAAGGTTACAAAGCTGTAATGAGGACTTTAGCAGAGAGTGCAGCTCTACTTTACTCACTTCTATCCTCAGCAGTTTGCAGTGAAAGGCCATCACAGTGGCACAGTTCTCTAATAATTTAAGCGTGAAATGCTGCATCCATTGATCAGTGAGATTGTCAGTCACGGTCCAGGAGAGTTGCCCTCTGCAGCTCATCACTATAAACAGTGTTCTGGTTTGGGCTGCTTGCCACACACACAAGCAGCTGGCTTTATTCCAGCAGTCATCCAGAATAGCCATTTACTTAATTGCATTCTCTAATAAATGCTCGTGACTGTTACTTATCCTTTCTGTTCTGATTGATTTTCTGAACATTTCTGTCCAGGTTGTTGGTGTTGCTATAATCCCCACCATGGTGCAGAAATATCAGTCACCTGTGCGAGTGTACAAGCATCCCTTTGAGCTGGTGATGGCGGTAAGTGTCTTTATCTGCAGTTGCTGTAAAACTTTCTGTCTGGATGAATTTTTCATGTTGTGAATGCAGACTTGGGTAACACTGGGGTGGGTTGAGCACTTCAGTGGTAAAGCTCAAAATGTAGTCATTGATTCATGTATTAAAAGTTCTTTCAAAGTATTTGAAAACACAGTTGAAAGCTTTTTACTTTATGGCCCATTACAGCTGATGTCTGATAAAACAAGCTGACTTGAACCAGACTTTTAAACTTTGTTTAAAGTGATTCTCCATCTAAGAAGATAGATTTTTACTTCTTATAATTTTGTAACAAAGATCCAACTCTGTTTCATTTAGCCTTCTGCTTTAACTGAAAAAAGTCTCCAATGCTCATCGATGTTTGGAGCCATTGTGCTGCACATCCACACACATTGTCCAAATACACAACATAGCTGTCCTGTTATGTCAAACAGTGGTTGTCCTGCAGACTCGGTGGTAGCAGCCCATTTGCAGTGTTAAAAATTCAGCAGCAAGCACAGCTTTTAGCTCCCGACTGGCTCGCAGCATGTTTTTGTTAAAGCTGAAGCATGAGTGCTTATGTTGCAGATCCACCGAGGTGAATTTGGTGTTGCCCTCTTTCTATTTACAGGGATCTTTTCCTGTTATTTCTTGTGCCATAATGCTCTGCTTGAAACTGTGTTGATTTCCCCTTTTCAGTGTCTGTTCTGCCTTTTCTTGCCGATACTCAGTCTCTGTCAGATGGCTTTAGGATGAGGAGTTGTTGTGTGTGGAACCAGGGTTCACAGCAAGCGAATGGAAAACACTAAATGACAGTCTGAATGTCTCTTCCTTCTTTAACGTCATAAAAACACTGGATCTGGTTGATAACAATGGAAAACCTTTAATAAAAGTATAGTTAACTTAGAAATGTTTGGGCCACAGCTGCTATTTGACATTTATATGGTATAAATGCATATGTTCACGTCGGTGATTTGTTTATACAACCATCAATTTCTGCCAAAACATATAATCAGATGCGTTATTCATTTCATTTTTTTTTTTTGTTTTTTTTTTCCACGAGGTTCTAGGCTGGTGCTATTTTCTTTAAGTGGAAATCAGCTTTCAATGCTGGCAAGAGGGAGGATACACAAAGTCTAAATCTCCTTAGCACGGCCTGGATTGAGCAGCGGGTGAACAGATGGCTATAAATAGAGGACTGGTTTCTATACCTAGGTCTGCACATGCTGCCAAACAGGAGAAATGGTAATAATGGCATGGCAGACTTACATGATTTGTAAGCAGGAGATGACCCACCTTGTGGGCTTACTGTTGATAGAATAGGCTCACACCTAGCAAGCTTTGGGTGTTTTTTAAACTAGGGCAGCCACACATCAGGTGGGTATTTGTATTATATGTCTTAAGGGCAGAGACCAGCATGGTTGTCGTCTGTAGCTGATTTGTCTGTTTGTACTTCAGAAAAGTGGTGATTTTTGTTTAGCTTGGATTCCTTTGCCTTCTTGTTACTTTTGTCTGCAGTGAGTGTTTTTGCAGACACTGCAGAGCAGACATAATGGTGCGTCACAACACTTGCTGGCTCTTTTTTATTAAAAAGCCAGTGAAACATGTCCCCTCTCACTTCCTCTGCAGTTGTTCTGTTATCATTGCAGCACTGAGTTTGTGGAATGCAATCGCAAAATGCTATTCAGCCTCTTCATATCAGGATCACTTCTTCTTTTTTTCTTAAGTTTCTTTAGAAAGTCTCTATACTCAGAGATTTTTATTATGTAGGGCATATTACAGGCAGGTTTGTTTAACCTTGTAATTTCCTACCCAGTTCCTCTGCAAAATGAGTCTGAAACATGACATGTCACTTTTAACTCTCTTGTTATGTTCCAGGTCAAATTGACCCGTTTTAAAGTTTGAAGATCTAGGAAAAATAGTTCAAATTACTTTTTCGGTATGAATCTTCTTCTGCTTGGCCTAATTAATGTAATCAACATATAATTTCGAACATCTTTTGGATAATTAAACATGCACTGGCAACACCATTACTGTTCCTGACAAATGAACACAACAGGAGGGTTAAATTACATTTTGGAGTGTCTCCACTATTGTCTTTTTAAAAGTATATTTTACTCATTTGTCGGTAAAAATTAAGGTTCTGTATTGTCCTGTGTGAATCTTTTTAAATGCATTCCTTCAGACAGAATGCAGCCATTCCTTATTCGGCCCTGAGGAGCCTCTCTAGTCACTGACAGGTGCTGTCAAAGTTTCTCAACCCGTAGCTTGTACTGCTGTGGCTTGAGTGTACTGTTGCATAAGTGCAGCTTATATCTCAGATGCCCTTCAGATGTTTTTGTACTGCAGCAGGAACTGTTTCCTTCTTGAGTGTTGTGTTCACGCTTTTTGGTGGATTTGGCAGTCAAAACCTGGCATGTGAAAGTCAATTCTAATCCAGTCCAGACTTCGAATCTTTACGATTTTCCCAAGCTATTATAACATGTTTCAGAAATGGATATTTTTGCCAACAATCTGACTATAATACGCTTTCAGCCATGATGTTTATTGTGGTTTATTTGCACATGCTGCCACTTTAGAAGTAGTTGTCATGGCTTTTCTGGGGTTTTTTTGGCTTTGCACACAACCACATCATTTTAATGACTCTGAGCACAGCTGCAAGCACTGCAGTGTTCGAGTTTGCAAGTAGAACACGTTAGTCCAGCATGTGAATCTACTTTATGTGTCTGTCAAATTGGCCAGATATCAAAACACCACTGGATATTATTTGGCATTTTAAATTTCTTTGTTCTACTTAGAGTTTTGTGAAGCAGTGATAGCCCAGAGAAACTTGTGAGTACAAGACTTGACATGTAATTGAAAATTCTGTTGTAAGATGGTCATGATGTTCCTCCTAAAAATATATCCTGTGTGGAAAAACGCACCAGTAAAATGTGAAATGGGGATTAACTGAATGCTTAGCATAGGCAACTAATTTAATCTCGGTGGCTACCTTTTTATAGTTTAATAGTAATGATAAGTTATGATTCACTGTGTATAGAGTTGCATACACTTTACTCTGTTTTACAACAATGCTCATGAGAAAAGAGTATCATACCTGTTGATAACCATTTTTTTTTTTTTTTTAATAGCTGCTGTGATTTCTTGCTGCTGTAGACAGATTTATGTGCAGTGTTTCGAGTGGTCTGCTTTCACAAATTAGAAATAAAAACAGAAATTAGGAAATGAATCGTCTGTTTTTCTTTTTATAATCACCCTGGACTATCCGCTGTTCCTGCCCCACATCTCAATAACAGGAAATGTAGTCAATGCTGTTGCTGCCATTATCGCAGCCGTCCAGTCTCAGAGCATCTAAGTTGGTCCTCAGGGAGTCCCAGTGGAATGTCAATAGCTCTAAAAACACCCCTCTTGTTGTTGTTGGAACATGTTTCCTAGGACACATCAACAGAAGAAGGACTTCAGTAGCCACAAGAGGGGAAATTAACACAGTAGCAGTTGAGCAGTGTATGACTACTCTGTAACATCTATTGTCACAGAACTTGAACAGTACATAACCCTCTAGTTCCTGAAGTTCCAGATTAAGATGTATTCTGTTGAGAGTGAATGTGTGAACCAGGTATTACATGGAAACATTTAATTATTTTAGTAATTCATGAGGGCAAAGTGCTTTCATTCAGCTTCTGTCCCCATAGAGTGTCTGCAGGGTAAGGAACAGGATGTGCCATGTTTGTGTAATGTCTCTTTGGCTTGTAGTCATCACCAGCAATAGGGGACATTTCGTTCTTGGTGACTAAAGTAGGGGTCACGAAAATGGATAGTGTGTTTTTAGTAAGGAAATGTTTTCATGACAATAGACAAGTAGATTTCAACTGGAAGATGTGTTAATATTGATAAAGTGACTTATAATTGCATTACAGACATAGTCCTTTCTGTACAGAAGTAACTTGACTATTCAATATGGACAAGAAATCAGGCAAAACTGACAGACCCGGGCTGTGCTTGCTACATATTATTATGCTAAGCTTTGCCCGCAAATACATGCCCTTTATGAATGACTGATTAAAGGTGTTGTTTGACTATGTAACTCGGTTACTCTTGTGTTTGACCCTGTACAAGATGTGTTTAAAGAGGACCATCAGAGTAGTGCATTTAACATCACAAAATCTGATCTATTCAGATGGGTCCAGATGAACACGAGCTGTAGTTACCTGGCTTTGATCCTGATTTTTGACCTGTTATGTTTGTGGTTTTGCATTTATGGCCATATGCCAGTGTCAGTTTATTACTTTTTATCAACATTTCTTCCCCTTCCAAAGTGTTTTGTACCCAAGTGGTTCCTTCATTATTTATTTATTTATTTATTTTTGTTTCTCCAGGGCCATTCTTAAAAATTGGCTGCTAAAGCATCTGCCAGCAGTAAGATGAGCCATCACCCTGAATCACAAGAGTATTTTACGATTATAGTGGTGTTCACATATCTCATGCTGCAGAGAAAGTTTTTAGTTAGTTTATTGTTATAGATTTTCCATTTTCACTGACAAAGGGATATCCTGTAAATTTTTTTTTTCTTTTTGCTCCATAAAATATTTTAAGATCCTTGTACCTTCTATAAATCTCTTCATGGAGTATCCTTGGCAATCTTCTCTCAGCGTTGACTCATCAGCATGTTTTGTGAGTGTTTACTACCATGTCAGTGTTTCTAAAATTGGTTCATCCCGCTGTCCTCCTTCACCGTCTAGCCTGCTAGTGAAGAGCAGTGCTGCCACAGTGATGTTCTCTTCTACTCTATCGTGACCCACTTGCGGCAAAGGCCTGTTTTTAGGCTTTTGCAGCCCAGTTCTCTGCTGCAGAAGCATCCCCAGGCTTTAGTCTATTGTTTTAATCCATGTCTGAGCTGTTGGCTGCTCTGTGACCCGCATCGTTGAATGGGTTTCTCTTCTAGTGGCAGCTACTTATAAAAGAAAATGGTGTCCTTTTAAATTAGAGATGTTTTAGAGAGGGGAACTGGGTAATTTCTCTGTCATTTCCACGGGAAAAACAGAACAGAATAACTCAATGAAGCATGGTTGCACTTCAGTTTTTGCTAGTTATTCAGAATTTATTCCTCAAGGCAAATTTAATATCACAAGGTCCATTTTGTTTACCTGCTCTAGTCAAATTATTTACATAATTTAAGTGTGCTTTTATCATCAGCTTTTCCTTAATTGGGCCGTTCTGTTCTAATTTAGACATTTCCATCCCCTCCTCTGAATTAGTATTTCCTAGATTTATTTGCAGTATCTCATTCACTTAATCTGCTAGATTCTGTTTGCCAAAAAAGAATGAGGAGACGTGGCTTGTATTGGGGAGAGCAGCTTATCATGCAGTGCACCCCTCTCTTTCAACCAGCTTTCATTGAGGACTATGCAGCCAGCATCACGTGACTCCAGCAGCCTATGACTGATTTCTGGAGCTTATTTCATTCACCAGGATGCTCATTCATCCTTTTTGCTGCTGCAAGGTCAAGATGCTGCTGTAGCAGCCCCCTCCCTCAGTCTGCATGCTTCTCTGAGACACAGATGAATGTATGCGGACATACTGTTACACAACGGACCTTTTAGTGTGGTTTACACTGCAGTCACCCAGCAGCGTGGGGATGGATAATGACTCAGGTTTGCGTGGCAGCTAAGTGACGTTAGGAGTGCGTGGACATTAGACTGTGGCACTTGCGTATGCTTGCTTCCCCCCCACCCCACCCTAATATGCAAGGGCTTGCAAAATTTTTCCTCTCACTTGCACCAGTTTTATGATAAATGTAGAATGGGCTTAAATTGAACAAAATGGTCACATTTATTTACACATTCTTTTAGCTTTGATGGGATTTACTTTTATAATGTAAGTAGTTCTGTAAAGAAAAACAAATGTTTCAAGAAACTTGTGCAGCAGCCATGTAAACCATCTAATATATTTGCAATCTAATATAAATATGATGAAATGATAGAATTATGTCATTGTGACAGAAAAAGACAAAGTGGCAGCAATGAAGCACTGAAATGTTAAGAAAAAAAAAAACATTGCAGTTGTTCACTCCATACTCTGTGTAGGATTAGTGTTGAATATATTCTTAAAAAAACCCTTCCAAACGGAGTCCTCAGAGGGTGGTCAGATTTCTCATTTTGCAGCATCAGTGTTTCACTTTTCTTTTAATGAGCTCCCAGACTTTAAAGCTTTACACAAGAGAAAAGAAGCTGAACATTGCCTTTTCTTACTGGGATGACATTTTGATGTCCGACAGATGGCCACCCTACCGCTTTCAATTCCTTGGTGCACACACAGAAGCAATCATGCACGTCTAACCTAGTACTTAAGTTTAAGCATAGCACAACAGATATTTAAGACCTTACATAAATGTAAGGTCTGCAGCTTGGGAGACAAGTTCCCGCCTCCAAGTTGGTGGTTCCAGGCAGTTGTGCCATTACAATGCGCACAGTAGCAGTGAGCTCACTGAAAGGAGAGGAGTGGGTGGTATGGCATACAGAAACCAAAGCCTCTATTGTTTCATCTGTTCAGTCTGAAGCCCGTTCTCTCTCCTACTTAGAGGTTTGGACATTTCTTGTTTCAAAAATAAAGAAGCGTTTGAACCCTTTAAAAAAATCATGGTGTAACATTGATAAAATGATGATTTTTCTGACTGTAGTGGAACATTGAAGTTGCACATTAAATGTTAAATTTTATGTTGAAGAATAAGATACATTAAGTTTAAAAGTGGCTGTGGTGTTAAACTAACAAGAGGTGGATTATAACGTGGATGATTACATAACTCAACAATGATTGATTTGGGGGAAAAAATATGCTAAATATTTTGCAAGCAGATATCTGAGCACAGTTTTACTAATGGACTAATAAATGAACTTGTGTTAAACCAGTGGTTCCCAAAGGGGGCAAAAATTGTCTTATACACCAAAGGGGGGCCCTACAGAAAAAAATTTGGGAACCACTATGTTAAACCAACCTTGAAAAACACGGTCAGCAGCACAACTAATCTTAGGAATGAAGCGAGGAGGAGCTTTCCATTTTATCCCCCAACTTTTAGAGAGATAAGATAATCCAGAGCTTGCTTCCAAACGAACCTTTTCCACTGGTTCTCTGGACTGTTAACTGCTAGAGCTGAGAGGCAGTTTTCTTTTATTGGGGATCTGGGGAGGCTTTATGGGACTTTGACTTTGTACATGGTTACATTACCAGGAACGGTCCTGCAGTGAAGTTTGTGAACTTCGAAACCATCCCTTACCTTTTGTTTAGGTATTTCAGTAGTACCCCACATGACGTCAAGGTGGTAGAAGTTGTTGATTTGATGCATTTCACATCAAAAGCCAAAGTAACGGTGGCAGAGGAAGCAGTAGAAGTAAATATTGTAAATATATTGGTGTGTAAAGAAACGCAGTTTTAAGATGTTATTGCATGGAAATATAGCTTTTCTTAATTCAAATTTGTGGTTAAGTCATGAACATGAAGCCTGTTTGAAAATTTCCTGTTTTGGGATTTTTATTCATTTTGCCTCCACTAACCTCCTATAGCATGGCTGAAGCATAAAACCTATTTAATCCCCCCCACCGCCAAAAAACACAATATAAAGTAACAAACACTTTTGCCAGAGGAGTCCATGGTGCACTCTGTCATATTCATGCTCAATGTTTATTTTTGTGCTCAAATTGTAGATGTTGTTGAATATGAGTTCGTCTGCTAGCTGAGCTGTGGAGCTATCAAGTGCATAAGGAAAGCGTTGTTCTTACTGCAGGCAGACCAAACTTCTTTCTCCTGTCTGCCAAAGTACATTCTCCTGAGTCATACTTTCCAAGTATGAACTGCCAAATACATGTTTCTTTAGAATAACCACAGCTCTGGTAATTTAAGTCTGTGAGGAGGCAAATACCATGTGCATCACTCTGCAGATGGTATTAACAATGTATCAACCCAAGTAACTTGAAACGGAGCATCCCTGAGGCATGATCAGCCCAAAGCTGTTTAACTGGTCGGCCAGGCTATGGAGAACATGGAAGTACTTGATACAGTGATTGGTTTTCCCCAAGAGTTGTTTTCATATACTTTACCTCATGACAGGATCTTGTTTCATAGTCTTTGAATGCTTTTATTCAGAAGGATCATGATGTTAGCATTGCTGTAACAGGGTAATCGACCAAAGTTGCTGAGGCCCTCAAACTGGCAAAGAAAACATTTGAAGATGACAAAAGTATAGACAAGAATAATACATGCACGTTGCCTGAGTAAGCTTTCTAAAAGAAAAAACTACCATGTTATAGGAAGTGTCAGGGATATGTGTTATCTTTTAGAAATGGGCTAGTATGTTGGATACACCAATGACACAAAAGCAGAGAGTTTAATAAAGTGATTAATAGAAATTAGGGTTTAAAAGTATTGCGTGTTTCTGTGTGTTATTCAGATACTTCATTTTCTTGGGCTGTCGCATGAAAAAGGCCATAGCCAGTGTTTTAAATACAGCTTTAAGTTCTGCATCCTCAGCAGTAATCTTAAGTGTTGAGATTGAAATTTTAAAAGGCACAACCACAAAGAGAGTGGCAATGATCCCTTTCAACAAACTTAATCTTGATTTTACGCTTTTTTTGATTACATTTTCTCTAGCTCAGAATATGTGAGTATGTAAAAAAATATTTGGTATTCACATTAGCTACCTGATTATGGAGTTTCATTCAGGTATAAAGAGTTAGTTCGACAGAATTCCCAGTGCCCTGTTTCCTGTGAACATTAAGATTTATGGCTGCAATAGTCATCGCTGGTTTAAATGCAATATTTTTCCATCTCAGTTAGCGGTGCAGAAATGTCACGGCCCACTACTGTTATGGAGCAGTTATAAACCTTTACAGTACAAATGACCCTATTTGATTACTTCAGTAGACCTACATACTATGAATTTTTTTTTCTTTAAAAGTCCTTTCATATTCTCTCATGTCCCCTCTGGAGTTGAAATTTTAATATGTCAACTTTTTGTTAGAAAGGATTAACACTGGGTGAGAAGAAAGAGACAACCTTTACAAGAAATCAGTGAATCAAATTTGTATTTCTGATTGTTTCACAGTAGTTACATTTTGAAGGTACAATGTATGAATATATGAATCTATGAGTGACATTGTAGATGTTCGATTTCAGCCCCTGTAATGACGTCCCCCATGGATCAAAGCCTAGAGTTGCCTGGAGTTGTTGGTGGGAACTGTTAATGATTTTTTTTTTTTTTTTTCATTTAACACATCTAGCTGATGTCAAATTCTGACAAAGGCCCTCAGTTAAAACTAGGTTTTGTATTTATTGTTCTCTTATTGTTTTATTGTTATGTTATTGTGTCACTTGAAATGGGTTGGTTAAGTGCAAATGCCCAAGAGCAGCTTCAGAAAAGCAAGAAAATGCAGCAGCATTTGAGATTTAACAGTTGTTATATGTTGAACACTATCTATCGATGCAATAGCATTTGAAATCCAGGAAAATAAAATATCATAGGATAGTTGTTGTGACACAAGTGCATGAATGCCATGCATTTAGTACTGCATGGCATACATGCAACTCATTCTATTTTTTTTTTTCTACATCAGCAAAATGCACAATTTTACTTCAATTAAATACATTTATGAATGCAATAAGTGATCTATGAACAACTACTACTACTTCTGATTTTTTTTGTTTTCCAGAGGCAGTGCAGCTAGACTCAGCTTCTACTTTTCGGGATTTGTGAACTGCGCTGGCTGGTTTAGACATTATCTCTAAGCTCTTCAAGTATCTTAATCTTAAAAGTGTTCCCGATGTAAATGCTTCCATTTTCCCACCCAGCTGATCATAGCTGAGTCTGAAAATAGCCGGGTCTGACCTCTGAGTAGCTCTCGTCTCTGTTACACAACCATTTTCATAAGCTTGAGAGATACAATTCTGCTTCTGAGGAAATTTGGAAGTGTTGATGTAAGGTTATTGCCACAGTCATCACAGGTTGACCCGAGTCTCATTTGTAAGCCTCCCTAAATGGACAAATGGCCTTTTCAAATAAGAGCTATTTGTTCATATAAATAAGTACTGGATTTTTTTCCTTCTAGTCTGACAGCCAGAGCAAAATTGAGTTTTGCTGGCACTTTGTCCTTGGCTACACAAACAAACATTTATGTGAAAGATTTGTTAAACTTGATTGGCCACAAAATTCACCATTAAGGGACCTGCGTAATACAACATTCCATCTGGCACAAAAAGTGTTTTGATGTTTTTTTTTTTTTTTTTTTTAAATTGTTTCAAATTACTGATGGAATTTGCTATTCGAGGATAGTGATGAGCATCTCAAAATGTGTAGAGGGATCTCCATGTCTGGTCCTTTTGCATATATTAAAGTGAGTTTTCATTTTCAGAAGACAAAATTTGCAAAGGTCATTATTTAAATAAATTCATTCAGAGTGATTATACAAGCCTTGGCGCTTGTACTTTAGTGTTTATTGCATCCTCATTTACTGCCAAAAAAAGGTATTAAATTTTGCACTGGAAAAGGCAGTTTGTATGCACAAATGTTCAACACTAGAAAAGTGCATGAAGAAAGAGAATATCTCTCTCTGTGTGTCTCTGTATATGTATATATATATATATATAAATAAAATAAACTACTAATTATTACTGGTAACAAAGAAGCTACATTGAAATAAATGGCTATTTTAAGCCTCTGACATAACTCAAAATGTAATTCCATTTCAATGATAGTGTGGATTGGGTTCCTACAGACAAACAAAAGTCATTTTAACGTTGCACGACAATTTTATAAAAACTTTGTTGAGGTATCCATTTCTAGTCGCTGCCATGCTGTTATAAGTCTGTACAAGTCGACTACTAATGTTGCATAAACTACTGTTAACGTTTGCAAAAGAATGAGAGTTAATGGTCTCTGCTTCTGTTTTGTCATAAACATCAGTCCCTAGAATTGTATCAGTGCTTGTATGTGGATTTGTTTTTTTTTTTAGTTTTCAGTTGGAACTTTGTCAGTGTTTAAGTGAAATTTAATATAACATGTAGTAGTAGACCAGGGGTTGTTTTAACTCTGAAGTGTTCCTATAACATGGTAGATTTTTTTTTCTTTTACTAAACAAAATAAGCTGCAACTGTATTGTTGGTTAATGACAGACTTGTGTTTAACAATTGTTCTGTCTCTTAACTCTGCTGCTCCTGACAGTAAAATAAGGTGGTTGTGCCTCCTTCAATATAAAGGAAGAATCTTCACAACCACATATGAGGGTCAAAGATTTTTCAGTTTTTGAGGCTTAACATATCAGAGTAGTGTGTATTCATGGAACCGTTAAAAAAGTTTCAAAATCTTTGAAAATATAACCACACAAATGTGAATCGAGCCTTATTTTAGGGCTTACTGACATATAGATTTTTTCGATTACTGTACCCTAATTTACATTTATAATTGTGGAAAAGTTTGAGAACTAAAAGTGGATTTTCGTTTTACTCTGGACAATTATAGTATGGCACCACTACAAGCTTTTGTAGTTCTCTAATACATTCCCACAACAGACTTACACTGTAGCTGCGTGAATCATCCGTCCATCATCTACACCCACCCAAGTTAAATAGCTGGAATGTTTCCAGTCCAGTTTTCCTAATCAAGTAATTTCTGTTCTAAATTTTTGCGGATTTATTTGTACTGAGTTACAGCTTGAGCCTTGTTTAATTTGTTAAATTGTTCTTTCATTTACTGAAGTTATTGTTCCTCTTTGAAACAACATCAATATGGGTAACGCTTGGGCTGCTTGCCAGCATTCTTATTGTCCTAATTCATGCCAGGAAGTACGCTAAACAAGTTTACATTCACCTTTTATAACCTTAAAGTGTGTTGTTTCTTTGGAACTCATCAAGTTCCTGATTCTCCCTTCCTGAGTAAAACCTTCCGTATTTCCCATGCTCATGACCTCAGCCACAATGGTTTCTGTCTGAAGGGGAATCCATTTTGTGTGTTTGTTGGAAGAACTTTTTCTTTCCTCCGCTGCTTTCATTTGCCTCTGGAAAGTACGTCACATTTCTCAACAAATTCCAGGAGCTTTTGCTCATGGCTTGGCCTTTTGAAGTTTGTATAACATGCCATCTCCGTGGCAACCCCAGGACTGTTTTTTTTTTTTTTTTTTTTTCCTTTTTCCTTTTTCCTTCAGTTTTTCTTACACTGGTCTTTAAACTAACCTAGAATCTTGAAAGTGTTTATTTTTGGTAGTTTTTTCTGTCATGTATATGTTAAGGCAGTCCATATAAGACTGATCTTTATGTCTTCAGTTTAAGTATGAATAATTATCACAGTGGAAAGGCAAGTGCCCTAAATATGTGCTCAGAGTAGTGGATGGACTTTCTGTTTGCTGTGTATTTTCACTCCTTCTTGACAAACACTTTGATGTGTTTGAAGGAGGTTTTTCCATGTCAGAGATAAATGCATGTTAGATCCTGCTGGAGGAGAGTTGGTGTATCCTGCGTAAGTGGTTTTGTTGACAGTTATTGAGTTGAATGCATATTTAAATGGTCAGTGACACTAAGGAAACATGTACCGTCAGTTTAACTTCAAGTATTTTGTCAGTGTTTTCACTAATATATTTCATTTCATAATAAAACCCCTTTTAATACTGATGTATTCATTCTAATCAGATTGGACAGCATTTGGTCTGTATTTTATTGAAAAGCCAGCATTTCTGTTTTTAATTAATAATAATAATAATAATAATAATAAATCACTGAGCTAGTGGCAGTTTAAAGCTTTTTAGGCTTGTTTTTCCCATTTGTTGTGGTTCACTGACTGTTGAGAAGTTTTTAATGGGTGAAACTGGAACTTAGTCTGTGCTGTTGTGCTGACGACGGTACAAAGCCGTACACCCACTGTTCCAGAGCATCGGGGCTGAAAAACAGAGCTCAGCATTCACTCGCTCAGTGGACAGTGGGCAGCTGAGTGGATCTGCAGTCCTGGTAGTGGCATGCCAGGAATGGCTGAACACTTCTGCCCGCTTTGACACAAAACAACTGCTTATTTTGCTCCATGATAAATGGTCTAAAGTCAGTGTTTCACTTGATGTGGAAATTCAATGGAAATCCTTTTTTTCCCCCAGTAACCCCAGAAGTAAAACATTTTTTATTTTGACACCGATATGCAAAGAGACCAGTTGTCACATTACTGGGCAGTTAACTTTTGGCTCAGCTTTACTTTTTTTAAAAAAAATCAGTCACATTGGACACCAATCCTCATTCACGGGTTTTTATAGAAACTTAAATGTCGTATAAAGGTTCTTTTAATTTTTACAGAACACAGCTTCTTTGTTCAGCTGAGGCTGACTGAAATGATCATAGAAGTCTTGTGAGCAGCATTTGGTGTCTCACTTGATCTTTCACTGCCTCTGCATGTTCTCTCTAAATTGTGTGTGTGTGTGTGTGTCTTTTTCCCCTCACAATAAAACACATTTTCAAGTGCACTGCAGATTTCCACAAAATGAGGACTCGAGCATACACCATGAAAGAGGGCTTACCTTCTTGTAATAAGGTGCAAGTTTAATTTTCAACTAATTTATTCTGAAATGATGCAGAAAACACATCGTACCTGGGTTTGTATGTGGATGACACAAGATTTTTCAACTGTGTATACAGGCAGTATATGTTCATAGATGTGAAACACCACTACCTCTGAAATGTCTTCCTGTTGGACTTTTTTCTTTCTCCTTTTACACTAGAGATCTTTATTTGATAGTTGTAGAGACAGGGAGGCAGGGAGACAGACAGGGACGACATTCACCAAACAATCATAGGTCTGGACTTGGACCTGGATTGGCCACAGCAAGGACTTGAGGCTGACTTATGAAGCAGCCTGGACCTTCTTTTTCTCAACTGTCAAACTCAGAGGACAGTAATGGAGCTAGTGTTATATAAGCTTGTATGCCTCTCTTTAAGTTGATGCAATAAATTAGTCATACTGCATGCTTTAGTTGCCATGGACGATAGACAAACTACAGCAGACAGTCATTTACTCAGAGTTGCAAACTTCAAGATTATTAAAGAAACAGTTTTTTGGAAGTAAACTCCTTACGTTTAATGGCACATGGGAAATTGACGAGGAAGGGAAGGATGCTTTGTGGAAGCAGGAGGCTATGGCATTCCATGCAAAGCAACTTTCAGTTTTAAACATTGCCATAAACTACGATCTTGAATTTTTTATGAAGCAGCCTATTGTCCACCTCGATCTAGTTTGTAGGAAACTTGACTGAGTTCTGCGATGAACATAGACCAGCACCAGCTCAAATAATCAGCCTACCAAATTTAATGTTATCTCACCTGCCATCTAGGCTTGACAGTTTTCTAACCAACTTTATCAGATCAAAGATGGCTGAGGGGTGATGCCATGGAACATGTAGATATGGGTGCTGTTGCTGCACAATGTTCTAGTAAGGCCCTGTTTCACAACAGCCAGACGACCTCGGCCAAAGAGCTTACTTGTGTCTTTGTTTTGGATTTATGAGTACAAATACTTTACTGACTCAAGTGTTGCTATTATGTACAGAGCCTTTTGTTGTAAAGCAATAAAGTTCTTTAGCTGAGTCTGCTCTGGCTTGGCTCAAGTGAAAAATGTAAATCAGTTCAAAGCTGAAGGAGCTTGTGTTTGGTCTCTCATTTCATTGTGTTACATTTGTTTTCTATCCCTTCTTATATAAATTCCTCTGTCCTTCTTGGTGTTAGTGTTTGGAATCTGTTTTCTAATAGATATTATGTAAGCGAGTAATACAAAACCTGGCAAGCCCAACATTTATCCTTTTAAGTAATATTTAACGACTCAAACATCAGCAGCTGTTCTTTTTACAGATCTTGCAATGCTCTTCTTTTTGAAAAACATACTAAACTAACGTTGTTACATTAGGGATGCTGTAAAGAATCTCTTCTTGTAATGAAAGAGCATATACTGTCTTAACATGTTCATGCATAAGTAAATATAGGCTCCAAACATCATCTTCCAACCAGAAGATTTGATCCATAGTTCCTCTACATCTCAAAATGTCTCCATAGAAGTCACATGATCCTCCCCACATAGCTGCAGCATGTTCATCAGTGTCTATATTAAGAAATGATGCATGTGTGAATGAGAAACATGTAAAGCTCTTTTTTACAACAAAATTAAAAGGTGCTGTTTAAGTTTACAATTACAGGTTTATTGTCATACAATTAGCTTGTACAACAATGATAGATGATAGTAAAGTCTGGAAAAAACAGCAACAACTTTTTTCTTTATTTAAATGCAGAGAGCAAAGTTATTACCAACAACGCAAGTGGTGAATACATTCAACATAAAAACTCTCAGGCCAGGGCATTCTAATATGAATAAAAGGAGAGAAGGACGTAAGAGACCTATCATTTTAAACGCTTGTAAATACTTACAAATTGTACAACTTTTAAGTGTAGCACACTGCAACAGTAGCAGCTAGGCAGTGGTAAACCTGTAATTTCTTGACTAAGACAAGGACAATTACCAGTGACCTCTGTTCTTTTTCTTCTTGCTTCATTCACTGGAGTGAAAGTTGAAACCTAAAATTATCTCTCCCATTGAAAGACAACTTTAAACACTATAATTCAGTTGTTCTTGTCTCTTTCAGGCATATGAACGCCGTTTCCCTACCTGCCACCTCATCCCCATGTTTGTGGCAAGTGATGTAATGGATGAGGAGACCAGTGAGGATGGTTCCATCCACAGGATCGAGCGACGCTGTGCCCTGGATGTGGATGCACCGCGACTTCTCAAAAGGGTACGTTAAACCTCAGGTCTTAACCAGAACCAGTTCATCACAGGCATGAAGCTTTTTGTAATTACACCTTTTCCACACTTATCATTAGTGTGAGAAAAACACGAGATGTTTTCTGTGGTTTACAGATTGCAGGTGTAGACTACGTCTACTTCATCCAGAAAAACACACTGAACAGACAGGAGAGGACTCTGCACATCGAGTCCCACAATGAGACCTTTTCCAACAGAGTCATCATCCACGAGACTTGCTGCTATTCGGTCAGTAGCTTCTGTTCTGCTTTGTCCTCCAAAAACTGATTGTAGAAGAGAGAAAAATCCAACCTTGATCTCTGTTGTTTTTAACATTCTTTACACTTATCACAGAAAAAAAAAATCAAATAAACCCAGACATGTTGTGTGGTGATATTCTACCGCTGAAGGTTATCCTGATGTTATCACACACATTTTAATGTTTATGTCTCCAATGGTGTCTTTAATGCTAAGTCCTCTCAGATACAGTTCTAAAGCCAGTTTATCCTCATTTTTCCCACTCTTGTATTTCACATGCTTAACTCCGACTCCAGATCTGCCTGTTCATGAATCTGTTTGTGAAAGAGTAAATGAGGTCAAGAACACTGCATTTGCCTCTAACCGGGTAGTGCTCTAAATTTAGTTACAAGGCTGTGGAGAGGCACTTGCTGTGTGCTTTTAGGATGCTGTGCCTCTGTAACCAGGATGGACGGCTCAGTTAGAGAGCTAACGGACATGGCTAAAGCTGAAGTATTTACGTTGTCATGGTTAATGAAGCTACCAGCTCTTACCTTCAGGATGAATTTGATTCTTGGCTTGGCTCGAAAGAAAATTACTAAAACAAAAATAATAAGAATATATACATATAGTTCTAAGAATTTATGTTTAAAATATTTTAAAAAATTAATTTATGTTTAACGCTGATTCTGCTAACCTTTACAGAACTCTCCAGAAACACGTGTTTCTCTGGACACTTGTATTTTGTCTTATTTAAGTCCAAACACCTCATGCATAAACATGGGCTAATTTTGCATGGACAGACACACTCCCACTCACAGTGCACAGTGTGAAAATTGCTCTCTACGTGCGTCATTACCCACTGAAGCTGGGCGTGTGGTCACTATGGTAACAAGGTCATCTTGCCTCTGCGTGTTTATACAGTGTAAGACACAGCATAATGTGTATGTTTGTGTGTACATGGTGCAGGTCCACCCAGAGAATGAGGATTGGACATGCTTCGAACAAACTGCCAGCTTGGACATCAAGTCCTTCTTCGGCTTTGAGAGCACAGTGGAAAAGATTGCTATGAAGCAGTACGCCAGCAGTATCAAAAAGGTGTGTATACGTTTTTTCAGTCAGACATTACAAGTTCACATTTCCTTTTGAGAACATGCTTTCACAACACCATAATAACTGATTCATGGATTATGCAGAATTAGAGTCAGTCTTTTCAGAGCAGATTGAGGTTTCCTAAGCGTGAATCATTTCATCTCACGCTGTAATTAGATAAATCAGCTTCTGTAAATGACAAGCAAAAACTGGATGGATACCTTCTATTATGGACCCACTAAATGAACATGATTCATTTAGAACGGGTGCAACCAGTGTTTAATTCATTACTTTAGATTTTTCCCCAATCTTTTATATCAACTGGTATTTCCGTTTGAATTACTTATGCCTTGTCTTTCAATGGGGCTGAGTCTTAAATCTGTATTCTCACACTTATCTTACCTGTGTTCCTCGCAGGGAAAGGAAATCATTGAGTTCTACCTGAAGGAGCTAGAAGATGAGGGGATCACTCATGTGCCCCGCTGGACTGTTCCCTCGCTCTCCACTGCTCTTTCCAGACCCACCAGTCTCTCTGTGAGCCCACCCGTCCTCCCCAAACACACATGCACACCAGCCACTTCTGTCCCACAGGCTGCTGACGCCAAAGACACTGCCTCCCAGGATGCAAAGCAAGACTGCACCGTGCTCCAAGCAGACAGCCTCACAGAGATCCAGGCCGGGACACCTGAAGGTCTGTCCCTGCAGACGACAGAAATATGGATGCCAGCACTTGTCACATCCTTTTTCCAATAACCGTGATAATCTCTAAATAAGCTAAAAACACAAGTTAACAAAAAAAATTGCTGTGAGAAAGGAGAATTAGGGAAAAATAAGTACACGTTCGCATTTTACGTAACAGTACTAAAGATGACAAGCTTTCTACCCATGAGGGAAAAAAAACCCATAAGTTATCATACAAGACATAATTTTTGGTTTGAGCAAACTGTTAATTGGAGCTTTTGTGTTGCAGACAAACTGGATGCAGATTATATCAAGCGTTACCTGGGTGACCTGACACCCCTCCAGGAGAGCTGTCTGATCAGACTTCGCAAATGGCTTCAGGAGACACACAAGGGAAAGGTAATGTGTTGTTTTTAAGTATTTTTGCTGGTTCAGTGCAAGCATAGTATGAGGCCGCACAGTATACCAAAATTGTATTTTTAACAGAATAATAACTTGTACTATAGCAATAATGGCCAACAAGAAAAAGAAACCACTATAAATGGCACTATATCGTATTTTCAAAGTGCCATTGAAAGCATTTCAGTAATTTAATTGGCTGATCAAGATGCAAGTTTATTATCTTATTTACATTAGTAGTGTTGTTGTTATAGGATTTAGTGTTTGTTTTTGATTTATGTATTTTTAGTAAAAACATACTGTTGGAACAGAGACAATGCATTTAATCCTTTTATGTTTGCATCTACTATTTACCAGGGGAAAATTTTAGCTGTAAAGCAGAAAGACAATAGACCATACACTGAAGAACGAGATTAGATATCACAAGTCACAAATCACATTTTTCTAATATTCTGATAGAATGGGAGATTAATCCTTTGCCATCTCTGTTCAGATTCCTAAAGATGAGCACATCCTGCGTTTCTTACGGGCTAGAGACTTTAACATGGACAAGGCACGGGAAATACTGTGCCAGTCTCTGACCTGGAGGAAGCAGCACCAGGTGGACTATTTGTTGGAGACTTGGAACTCTCCACAAGTCCTTCAGGATTACTATACTGGTGGCTGGCACCACCACGATAGAGGTATGTTGGTATTTGCAGCCACACTTGGTGACATCAGAGCCAGTGAACATGCTGGACTCTCAGGTGTTTATACATAAGCACTCCAAAGGTTTCTTCTGGCTTCAGATTAGACAGATGCTGTAAGCTGGAACATCTCTCAAGTTATAAACACTCACCCAGTATCTAAAGTGCATTTATAAAGTATTCGGGTTACCTGTCCAGTTGTGTACTAAGATCACTACATTGTCATACTTTGCCGCTTGTGGAGCTTACAGTCGTGTTCTGCAAATGATGCAGCGAAGTTGTAGTCGTGAACAAGTTCTCTGGAAGGGGACTGCACAATCTAACCGTGGCAGCAATGTTTCTGTTGATTTCAGCTGTCTTTTATGAAATTTTGTCAAATCCCATATTGAAAAAAAAATGTTGATGTGGATACTGAACTCACATCACTGTGGCTCTGCACAAAAGCCATCCATTTACTCCATTAATGCGCATATGAACAATGTGTTTGAATTTACATAACTCAGATTTTCCTTGTGTATTTCTATGGGATCAATGAGAACTGACTGTATTTCATTTCTGATGAATACGCTCAGCTATTGTCCTGCACAAGGCAATAACAGAGGGCAGCTGGTGCAGACCTTTCCACTTAACTTGAGTTTGTTTAGAATGTAAATACTTGCATAGATGATGCAAATATTTGTCTTACTCTATTAGACGGTCGTCCTTTGTACATCCTGAGGCTGGGCCAGATGGACACTAAAGGACTGGTGCGTGCTCTCGGAGAGGAGTCTCTGCTCAGACATGTACGTAGCACAAGTGACAACTTAATTCAGGTTTGCATGCCTCAGTGTGGGTCAGTTATGTTTATAGGTCACATTGTTAAACGTTGCAGTACAGGTACGAAGTTGTGGCATGTGGTATGTGTCAACAAGTGTATGAACACTAGAATGTATGGGGTTTGTAACATATAAATGGCTTATTTGCCTTTGTGCTCACCCTAAACATCTGCAGTAACATCTGTGATATTAAAATGCAGATAAATTATGGTCATCTCATTTTAGGTACTGTCAATCAATGAGGAGGGCCTGAGACGCTGCGAGGAGAACACCAAGGTGTTTGGAAGACCCATCAGGTAAACTAGTAATATAAATCGTTAAAGAACGGGAAATTACCAGTAAGTTTTGCTTATCAGTTAATTATGTTAGACAAATATACCGATATATTCAAGTTAAAATGTATAAGAGAATGTAATTTTCTTTTTGTTGTTGCCATTTTCTCATTAGAATTGTTGCAAAGTGCTTATAGATGAACAGAGAGAGGATTAAGTGGAAAAAATAAGCAACATCGGTCCTCTTTTGCCCAAGCAGCTTAAATCAAACTCTCTCTTTGGATTCAGTTCAGCAGTTGGATCCTTTACACGTGTTCACACACAGCGTGAACCTCTCCACAGGAGAATTATCTTCCTCAAAATGGAAATGATGCATAAGCCTCGTTTCTGAGTGCATAGAGTGAGAGGGCTAAGATGGCATCCGTCATCTGTCAGCCCCCTCAAACAGGAGGCAGAGCCTGGGACAGGAGCGGTGCAGGAAGGCGTGCGAGCGGTGGATGATTGTCGTGGCACTGCACTCAAGGCTCAGAATTAGCAAGCACTGTCTTCACCGTTTAAGCCTCGCTTCAGGGTGACAGGTGCTAATTGATCAGAAAGCTGTAGTCAACTCCAGAGTAAGCTGTGTGCATGCACGCGTGTGCACTGCGAGTTCACCCATACTAATCCTCTCACTTCCTTCTCTGTAGCTGTTGGACATGTCTGGTGGATCTGGAGGGACTGAACATGCGCCACCTGTGGCGACCCGGGGTCAAGGCGCTGCTGAGGATCATTGAGGTTGTGGAGGCCAACTATCCTGAGACTCTGGGACGGTTGCTTATCCTGAGAGCACCAAGAGTCTTCCCTGTCCTTTGGACACTGGTGAGAACAAAAGAGGGTGCTTTGTCACTGCGTGGTGCCATCCTCTAGCAGGACTGGCTTATGTGTACAGTATTTTTTTTTTTTTTAATCTGGCATTTTCTATATGGAAAAGTCACAGTGCTATGTCATAGCACTGTTGTCGTCATTATCTTCAGGTTTTTCAGGTGACATCAAAAGTTCCCCTTGTAAGTATTGTTAAGCTTTGGGGAACAAGTAAGCTATTGTTGTCATTATTAACTACATACAAGCTTTACAAAAGCTATATTTCCTTTTTGTTATGTCAGTTACTCATGGTCATATTTACTTCTGTAGGTAAGCCCATTCATTGATGAAAAC
This sequence comes from Zenarchopterus dispar, assembly GCA_028564865.1. Taxonomy (NCBI): domain Eukaryota; kingdom Metazoa; phylum Chordata; class Actinopteri; order Beloniformes; family Zenarchopteridae; genus Zenarchopterus; species Zenarchopterus dispar. The sequence continues at coordinate 36,706 of JAOWBL010067673.1, forward strand.
ACCCGCAAAAAGTTCCTGATCTACGCAGGCAATGACTACCAGGGTCCTGGAGGTCTTGTGGACTACATAGACAAGGAAATCATCCCTGACTTCTTGGGAGGAGAGTGTATGGTGAGTGCTAGATGAAAATGTAGTCTTGTGGGTTACAACTTGACAACAGTATTCAATTTTTCTGGGACACCACATACACTGGCATCTTTTTACTGACCCATTTCTTTTGTGTATTTGCCTGTGTGCTTGTGCGTACGGGCTTTGTCTCTGCAGTGTGAGGTACCAGAAGGTGGCCTGGTTCCTAAATCAATGTACCGCACAGCCGAGGAGCTGGAGAACGAGGATGTCCGACTGTGGACGGAGACAATCTACCAGAGTGCCAGCATCTTCAAGGGCGCTCCACACGAGGTGAGCCTGAACACACAGCACTACTGAGAGGTCCAGATGAAAGGCCTGTGCTGGCTTTCCATGACTATGTAGGGCAGGATGAGCCAGCACTTGTCTACAGTCAGTCTGTGGTGGAGGTTTTTTAGAGAGGTCTGCCATCTAGTGGATATAGTTGTAAATTATTCTTTCAACAATAATCTGACTACTGTAATATACTTTTGCTGTCATGGTACCTCATTAATACCAATAGGACTGATGTCCTTTGACCTTTGACTTTGATTTTCTGTTTTCCGGCTTTTAGAATTAGACTCGCATGTGGAGCTTTTAGTTCATGTTCTTTGGTAAAACTACTCAAAGCTTTACAGCAAAACAAACAAAAAAAAAAGTATTCCACAAAAGACATAGTAAAATATTTGTCATTTCTTAATTGATTCTTCAATTTTAGCACTTACCTAAGTCTTATTTCTTTTGAGCAGATCTTGATTGAGATCATTGACGCCGCCTCAGTCATCACCTGGGACTTTGATGTGTGCAAAGGCGATGTTGTTTTCAACATCTACCACTCGAAGCGGGCCCCCCAGCCACCGCGTAAAGACCCCCTGGGAGCCCATGGCATCACCTCACCAGGAGTCAACAACGTCCAACTCATTGACAAGTCCTGGACCCTGGGTCAAGATTACAGCATGGTGGAGTCCCCACTCACCTGCAAAGAGGGCGAGAGTGTGCAGGTGTGGATCAGTGATCGTCATCTCATGTCTGACAATAATTCCTGCTTATTTCCGCAAAATCCGTGTTTTTCTTGGTATCAGTGTTCTGTGACTCTTCTCTCCTCAGGGCTCCCATATAACACGGTGGCCAGGTTTCTACATCCTCCAGTGGAAGTTTCACAACATGCCAGCCTGCTCAGCCACCAATCTGCCACGAGTGGATGACGTGCTGGCCACCCTGCAGGTCTCCTCACACAAGTGTAAAGTCATGTACTACACTGAGGTTTTGGGCTCGGAGGACTTCAGGTTAGTAACCAAATTGTCTGTTTGTGGCAGAGAAAGAAAACAGCCTTTTTCACACATGAATGTTGGACTATGTCTTCAGAAACGAGTCCAAACATTGTGCACAGTTAATGCAACACAAACGGTGGCAGGGAAATACTCCAAACTGGTAACTAGGTAGAACCCACTAAATCTTTATGTAGAATAGCATGTTTCTGAGACTACAGTCTTTTGTTTTACACCCCTCTGAGGATGGCAGACAGAGGTGAAGACTTATTTGACGACTATATTTAACTTACTATGGATTTGGACATACCTGCATTATCGACAAAGAATGGAAACGAGTGTACAGGGAAATGACTTACTAATAAATCTGTACAATTACATGCTCAGTTACAGAAAACTGAACAAGGAAGCTGTTAGGGTAAATTTGCATGTTGTTTCCTCTGAATTATGCTAATCTAGGCGTTGCAACATACTGCTCTTCTGGGCAGACTTTCAGAGCTGCAGTACATGTGTGAAAATGACAAAAAATATATATATTTGTACCAATGATTTATAAGATAATATGCACCCATATTTTTACCTTTTTTGTTTTACCATAGTCTGATAGTTTTATTTCCAAACATTTTTTCTGTTATTACTTCTCATATTCTCCCCTCCTGTCTTCTTTCAGTATATCACTCTGTACAAGCCAACACTTAGTACCACGTATGACATTTGATACTTGATTATGAAATACTTTAAAGAGCATCGTGGCTTTTTTTGTAATGTCCAAAGTATTAAAATGACGATGCTTACCTCCCTTGGATACTCCTTTAATCAGTCTTTTTCTGTCCAATTCGCTTCTGTTCTACCGTTCACAACCCCCTCTCTCCTCCTTCTCCTCCTCCTGCTTTGTCTTCCTCCTGTGAAGAACGGCTTGCTGTGATGTGCAGAGTTTGTAAGTGGCTCAGTGTTTGCCCCTTTTCCTTTGGCACAAGCTCATTGTCACCGCTGCTTTTGGCTGCTGGTCTGAGTGGCCTACTTCACGGCAGTCACTCACTCTTCTAATGCAGCATAAAGATGCTGACTCGCATCTGTTACTGCTTACAACTTCTGTTCCAAATGCAAACAGAACGTTAATGCTTGGTTTGTGCTGAAGAAAGAATCTGCACTGCATTTAAGTCTAACCTGCTTTTAATTCGCTTGCTGACTTTAGTCGCTACGCTTGCATGACTATCTGAATTTTTATGATGGATCAGACACTCGGTAGTTTTTATTTCCATGCAGACATGTACCAGAATGTCACAGTCAAGAAACCTTTCCTGGCTTTGACATTTGTTTTTTTTCTTCACTGATCTTTTCATACAACCAGCTCACTTAATCCCACCTTTCTTTCAGAACATAGCCTCTTTGCATAATTTTATTTACTTTCTGAAACTAAGATCACCTGGCTCATTGTAGTTGGGTCTAACAAGATGTCTTTATAAACACTGACACATTTGGTAGATATTTAAAAGTACAATTGAATGTATAATTTTTTTGGTCACGTCTGTAACACATTCTAAGTATTCCAAGTGTTGTGACATTTGGCTTGGGACTGCTTATACTGGTTTCAGAGTTGTGTGTTGAAGGTTGTTGTGTGTACTGTGGTGGGTTGGAGTGTGTGGGTCGGGCTGCTCTTTGAGTTGAGTAAAAGATGAATGTGGCTTCTGTATCTGAACAATTATGCACTTCGGGTCTTTAAACCTGCAATTTTTTTCAGGGTCAGCAGGGGGCGACTCACACCAAAGTTCAAAAATGCATTTCTTCTACCTTGATGTATTACTTTGGTACATTTTTAATCATTTTATAGTTTCATTTACTTGTATTTTTCCCCCAATACAGCTATATGTTAGTTTTATAAAATACAACAAAACAGGATTAGTTTTAAGAAATTGTAGCTTTGGGATTCACAATTTACTACTACTACAAAATGCAAAGTATATTTAATTTTACAGTTGGTGAACCTGCCCAGCATTTACTGTTGGGGGGGGATTCAAGGCCTTAAAAACATTTTTTTCCACAAAGCATGGTCGTTCAGATGCTGCAGCCACCTTTTATAAATGGTCTTTGGCTATATGAGGATTCTTTAAATGCATGTAGTAGAAGTTACCAGTTTTATAAATCATGTAAACCACTTTTTGATGATTATGAAGCCTCTCATCTGGCTTATCAAGCAACTTCAACTCTGTTAATGCAACTATTATGATAAACCATTATACGTTTGATAAATAAGTGCAGAAAGCATCTCAACTCCTACATATACTCTGATAAAAGATGGCTGGAACTAAAATAGTCAGTGAAAACTGGAGGAAATGGCCCTTCTTTCCATTGGCTGCTCAGACTTTGAATGAACAATAAGGGTAATGACTGAAGGTCTGCTCAGCTTCTAAACTCAACAAAACATCCCGAACTTCAGCCTGAACATTCATTTAAAACTCTACGTACCTGATGGTGTTGGATGCCAAAGCCTTGACTCTGTGTTTTCAGTCACACAGAGTGAACCCCACCCCCACTGCAGGGCTGATCTGGCTGAATCTGGCTGCATGGTTCTGCATCACAAGCACGAGTCATGCACATGCAATCCATTCAGTTGGACCTCGGCGGACTGGGATGCTCAGCTGTTTTGTACTTGATTTGACTGATGCATGATTCTTGCGCCAGCTCTCATGTTTACCGGATCTCTGTCTCTCCTCTCAGGGGTTCGATGACCAGCTTGGAATCGAGCCACAGCGGCTTCTCTCAGCTCAGCGCTGCCACCACCTCCTCCAACCACTCCCAGTCTAGCTCCATGATCTCCAGGTAAAAGCAGGCAGTGGAGGATTTCAGTCCACCCAAGTCACCCCCTCCACTACCAGCACCATCAACATGGAAGCCAACTCTTTTCCCGGCCCCCAACCCCCTCCTAAATTGTCTTTGAACTCTGTTTCCTATTGCACAGCCAGTCTTTATGGAACTGATGCATGCTTGCACAAACAGAAGATGGAGTTCTGAAATCCTGAGGCAAAAATGAAAAAATCAAACTGAAACTGTAAAATTTAAAGGGCTAATTTTTGCACAAAGGTCGTATATTTTTTTTGTGCCTCGCATCTGTGCTTGGCAGCAGTTTCAATCAGATCATCTGCAGAATGTTTGTGTGCATCGGATCTCGTTCAGGCCAGAAAGGTTGAAGGTCAACGGCTGAAGCACGGTGGAGTCTGAAAGAAGCAATATTTTCATCCTGGGAGCTGCAGGACCGGATGAAGACACTGGAGGCGCTGTTACATATATGCATTTACAAGAACACACTCCTACACAGTTCTGAGACGACGCAGACCTCACTCATGTGTCGCCTCGTGAGATTGGATGAGCTGTTACATTCAAACACAAATGTTTTACATGCACAAATTCAGTGTTTTGCCATATTGTCACTGGAGCTGTTTCGAGGTCATATTTAGGCGGGTGGGGGGATCTATCTTAACTAGATCTGGGTCCAGCAACACCTCTACAGTTGGAGTTTAGTGCATCATGAGGTGGTGTCGGCAAATTTGCCAGTTCAAGGGGAAAACTAAGCTTCAGACATTTCCTGTGGCTGTGTTGAGATGTATTTGTTGTGTGACTAACCCCACCCATCTCTTTAACGAGGGCTTTCACTTGAAACCTTGAGAAGTGGTTGAACATTTGACCGAGGTCAGATCTTTTTTGTTTTTCTCCTTGAGGTAATCTGCTAGTAGCAATAACACGAGTTGGACTTTCTACTGTGTGAAATATTTGTATTTATCATTTAAGATGTATGTGGATGATCCAAGGGTGCTGACTGCATCTGAACTCCTTGTAAGTTACAGGCAGACAGACGAGCAAACAGTCAAGCAAACTGAGCCATCAAACAACTATTCTTGGTGGTATCAGCATCTCCACCAGTGTCTTGTCAGGAGAGAAGCAGAACTAATTTGTCCGATTTCCTCCTGGACACGTTTCACTAATGCTCATGCACTGAACATTTGACACAGCAGGTTTGCTTTCTGTTGAGCACATGCACAATTAAGGAACTCGAATTCAGATCACGTGGAGGAAATGCCTTGTTACAGATTGGTGAATGTGCTGCTGATGCCCGTGAACACCTGAGTTTGAAGGGTTGTCATGTGACGGGGCTGAATTGCCATCAGTCTTTAGTTGTTTCAGAGTGATATAGATTTCAGTGTGAATAGAGGATGAATGTGTGTTGTGATTAGTGTTTGAAAACATTGATACTGTACTTGTGACTATGTTTCAGAGGTGAGTACTTGATGGGTCAAGAGCTGTGGGCTGCGGCTGCATGCTCACACAGGTTCTTCTTCTTTGGATTTATTATTTAAGAATTAAGATAAAGCCATTTTAAGAGCCATGTGTCAATAAATACCATTTTAGCCTTTGTAAGCATCACTTAGAAATGTACCTGCGTTCTTTTCTTTCAAAGTTGACCACTGTAATAGATGAATGAACATTTCAAAATGCAACACTTTTTTAAATGTAGATTACTTGAATACTAAGTGGTGATGAATTCACTCTTATAGAAGGCAGAAACAAACACGGTTGCCAAGAGTTGTCTGTTCTGTTACCATAGCTACTAAGCGCAGCTGTCAGGGGATGGGGGAAAAAAAGAAAAAAGTAAGATGGATGTTTTTTGTTTTTTTTTTTCCTTATGTGGGAAATGACTCCTAAAAAATACTATCTCCCTGTTTTGAAACACACAAAACTGCTTAGTTTTAACGATTAATGGTGAACAGTTATTTTCATGTCACTAACGGTGATGGCATTAAAATGCTCTGCTGAGGAACAGGAGCTTCTCAGAGGGCTGAAAGCGTGACTGTAAAAGAGTGAATGTTTGATGCAGGTTGGTGGACCCGTGAAGACGGCAGGTTTGTGTCTCTTCTTTTGTCTAAAACCACAAGACTTATTTCAATTCACCTGTGTTTTTCCTGTTTCCATGTCTGCCGTGGTTTAACCGATCGAACGGGAAACATCAAATAGAATTGCTCTTGTATTCCACTTTTTCTTCTGTCACTTTCTTTCCTGGAAAGCAGGATTGGACCTTTGACTCAAGCCGTTGGTAGGAAGACTTGTACATGTTTTAGCTGTTAAAGATGATGAGAAATGTCCTGCTTCTCTGACTTGCAGCACGTACACTTTCCATCAAGATCTCATTCACAAATGAGGGCTATAACTGTATGTCTCAACTGTTCAACTCTTCTGTCAGTCTCCCTGCTGCCATTTCTTCCATCTCTGCATACCTTCTCTTTACCTTGACGTGATGTGTAAAAAAAGCATATATTTGGATTAATAAGAATTTGGCGCTTTTACATTTTTGAAAACATTAAACCTGAATTATGAAAAAACCAACTGTTACATGTGTCTTTTTTGTGGTCCTGTAAACTTCCAAATGCAGGTTTTCTTACATGTTAAGCACTTTTACACTGAGTTGAACTAAACTGTCACATGATGTATGAAATAACTGCACAAAACAGAGAATGGATGCATTTTTATTTTAATGACATCTGCTTGTCAGCTGGCACTGATGAAGTCATTTCCTGTCGAAGAGAAATACACTGGGATGAAAGGTTTGGTTTGTCATTCTTGGTTTTAATGGCTGAATATTTAAAAGATTGTATGTTTGCATAATATTGTGCATGCCTCTTGCATCTCTCGTCTTCTCCAAGGTGTTCAGGTAAAAACCTGAGCGTTCCAGGGGGATGTAACGTGTGCACCTGACATTGCTATATGCTTTTTATTTATATTTCAATCACAAAATATGTTGATTTTATGTAACTGTTCTGTAGTTGTAGGAGATTTTTGAACACGTCTACTTTGGTGTGTGGCACAGCTTACAGTTTTTCAGAATTAACACCTGGTTGGTCTAACCTCAAGCCTTCTTGTTCATTTAACGACCATCTTAATTCCTTCGAATCTGGCGAACTCGCTGAATGACTCATCGAGTGTGGCGGTTGTGCCACAGTGGAGGTTTTTGAGAAGGTGGTTACTTCAGACTAGAACTGCACAACATTGTGGTTGAAAATCATGAGAGCTTGCAGTTGTGTAAACAAATACATCAGTACAAGGAAATGGTGTCTTTCCACTTTTTAACAAAGACTTCTGACAGTAAGTGGCACATGCAGACAATAATTTAAAAAAAAGTCATAAAAATTGATGTTTCTTTGCTCCTGCACATGTAGCTTACATGAACAGCTTGTTTTTAATCAAATATAACAAATCTGTGTACTCGTATTAGTCTATTGCTCTCGAGCAGGAATATAGCACCAGTATGTACCTCCTCTCATGTGTGCACAGTAATGTCTTACATGAAATATTTGAATGAAAATTAATATTTGCATGTCGCTTGAATCCTAAGTTTACTACGTGTGTGTTTATGAGTTTTAGGGAGAAAAACTGACATATGTTAAAAGAACACCCAAGCACCAGAAAAGTGGAATTAATTTTGTAAAATAATGCCTTTGAGGCTTAAAATGACTGCAGATTGCATTAATGTGTCCCCTTACATCTTACAATCACAGTGCCACTGCTTTAATTTCTATTTTAATGATTTCTTAATGAGAATCCAACCTGGCTTTTCTGTTTGCTGCATCACTCACTAATGATCAGAGAAGACTATCACAATCTCTCATGCTCTTCTGGAAAATGACCTTTCCAGCTGGATCTTCATTTGGGATTCTCTCAGCTGTGTCGTGGTTGAGGTCAGAACCCAGGTTTCAAGGAGGCAAGGAAGAGTACTGGATCAAATGGAAAAAAAAGGATCCATGTTTGGAGATTCTTGCCTGAAACTGCTCTGTTGCTAAGAAAATGCCAGGCTGTTCAGTTAGAGAATAACCAACATATCCAGGATTTTATTTTCCTCTTTTGCATTATCATAGGCTATATCTGTTTAAATATATTTTTAAAACTGCATGACATAGAATAAAGAATCGAACCAGAGCTCTGAGGTTATAATGCTTAAAGGGTTGTTTATGCTGCACATGCTGCTGTCTCATACCATCGATTGGGGTCCATTTGTCCAAATTTCAATCCAACAATCCAGGGTTAGGGTGCAGAGTCACAGTCTTGTATACTTCTTTGCAGCATCCTACTTGCTGCCAGCAACCTCACTTTTTCATATTAACTGGTAGATGCTATGTTTTACAGAAATCTGCCATTTAGTAAATGCAGCTATTTTAATCAAATTCCTTTCATGTTCAAGAGCTCCAAAGTATTTGGAAAATTAGAAATAATTATAAATATTCTCTTAATGCTTTCCCGGAAGTCTGAACTCTATGGATATCACTGAATTCAAGTTTCCCCCCCTTAGAGGTGCTTGTCTAGGCCTTCTCTGCAACTATCTTCAGCTGCTGCTTGATCTTCCTGTCCTCATTTTCATCTTCACTTTGGGAGAAGCATGCTCTCTTCCGTTGGAATCCCTTGTCATTAGCAACAGTAAAATGTGACATTAATAAACTGTTTAATTTTTATTTTGTATGATTTGCTGGAGTTTGTTACAGCTCTGTCATGTCATTTAGGACATTTTATAATTGAACCGCTTTCTCACACTTGCAGTGTGCACAGCTGCTGTAATTAACTTTCATCTCCACTAGAGGGCAGTGCGTCATCTCCGTCAAATACCGACTCCTCCCCCGTTATGTCGTCACAATATGCGGAAGTAAACAACCTGCTCCTATTTACACTGTTTATTAATATTGTATATTAAAAAAAGTTGTTTTGAAGCTGAATTTATCCACATCTTGGCGCAGATGTCCGCTCCTCCGGCAGAAGAGCTGGTTAAACAGTGGGAAAGGTCAGCATCCTTTCTGCAGCACCGCACACTTATTTTAGTCTGTGGCGTGGAGTACGAGCTGGTTAACCCACTTCTGCTCCATTCCAGCTGCTGACAGATGTTACTACTGTTGTCTGTGTCAATGAGCTCCTCTCTTCCAGCAGCTGTGGACTCGAGCCAGTGATTTGTGAGTCTGTGACAAGGCCATGTCGTGTCCTCCTGCTTCATCAGCATCGTTTACAAAATCTTCTCCAGTTGCAGCTCTTCTTATTGTCTCTTTTGCCTCTCTAACACGCACAGTTAACTGCACAAGCCAGGAAATAAAACCCCGATTCCAAAAAGAGTTGGGAGGCGGTGTAAAGTGTAAATAAAAACAGAATGCAACAATCTGCAATTCTCATAAACCCATATTCTTTTCCAATGAAACATAAACGACACATCAGATGTTGAAACGGACATTTTACCATTTCATGGAAAACGTGAGCCAATTTTGAATTTGCTGGCAGCAATACATCTTAAAAAGCTGAAACGGTGGCAACATTAGCGGGAAAAGTAATTGTGACAAATCAGAAACAACTGGAAGAGCACTAAACAACTAATTAAGTTTTTTGGCAACAGATCATTAACAGACTGGGTATAAAAGGAACATTTCACAATATGTAGATGGACATAGGTTCACCAATCTTTGTCTTTAATGAGTTCAATAATATTTATGTATCTGCTAGGTCAGCATGGTGGATTTGATTGGTGGGTTTGAATCCCTCTGGGGGCTGTTCTGTGAGGCGTTTACGTGTTTTTCTTGTGCTTTTTGGGGGGTTTCTCCAGGTATTCTGGCCTTTGTCTGTCATGTTAACTCTAAATTACCCCTAGTAGTTAGTGTGTGTGTGACCAAGTACCTGTCCAGAGTGTATCCCTGCCTTTCTCCCAAAACGAGCAGGGAAGAGCTCCAGCAGACCCCTGTAACCTTGCATTAGATTAGGACGGTATATGAGAAATTCACTAATTAAGTTGTTCCAAACGGTGTAGGTAGGCAGAAATCAGAGTCATCTGCTGTTTTGTTGTCAAACCAGCAGACACATAGCTATGAATAATCAATAATGGAGATTAAGTGCTAATGTGCTATTACCATTCATCTAAGTTATCAGAAAATATTCAACATTTGGTTAATTTACAAAATATAGTGCTTCACATCCTATATAAAATATTATGAAAAAAGAAAGAAAGCACTGCATAAAGCCCAGAAACAAAATGCAACATGAAGTTCCCTTTTCTCTTTCCAGTTTTCAAAGGACATAATGAGGAGCACCTTTCCCAAATACTTCAGCTGGAAATCACTCATAAAAGCTTGTGGTATGACTTGTCTTCTCCTGTCCTGCTGCAGTGAGCAGGAGCGTCTCCGGCAGCAGGTGGTGGAGGACGACACCGAGGACTGGCAGCAGAGTCCGGACTTTTCGGGCCTGCAGAGGGTCGGCGGGGTGGACCTCTCCTTCATCAAAGATGATGATGTCAACGCCTGCGCTCAGCTCGTGGTGCTCAGTTACCCCGGCCTGGAGGTGAGCTGCTGACCCAATCCCTCTGAGCAACTTCAGGTGAACTGATCTTTGTCGGCCTCTGGTGGTCACAAGGAGGAACAACAGCAGCGCTGACATCAACGAGGTCTCCACACAAATTCAAAGCTTCAGCATTTAAATGACATGCACTTCTTTTTGTCAGTTGCTGCAGGGAAATATTTACTGAAAGATGACACAAAATCACGGAAATTGTCTGTTATCGTTTGGTTGGCTTTTGAAGGTCTTGAAGTATGTGTAGCTGAAACAGTGTTTGAAAGTAGTAGAGAGAGGTTCCTCCTCCACCTTTATCACTTAACTCCTGTTCTTATGACTTGACACTAATTGTCCATTTAATAGCATTTTCAGCACTTGATTAAAACAATTCAGAAGGTATTTTAGCTTGATATTTTTCATCAGCTGGAGTGATGCTTTCTTCCTTCAGTGTCAACTTCAACATGAAGATTGCCTGAAGCAGCAATTACAGGCAGTAAAAATGCTCTTCAAAGAGCAGTGTTGTTTTTTCTCACTGTTAAGTCTTGAGAGTCCCTCGGGTTCTAGATAAGGTTCAAGTCAGCATGAGGGAGGGGTCAGATCAATACTTGGCTGTCTTTCAGGCCTCTGCTGGCTCTCCAGGCAGTGAAGACGAGAACAAGAGGGATGCATGTGATGGAGCGCTGTTCTGCATAATAACTCTGCTTGTTTAGGTTGCTGCAGATTTGGACTTTGAAGAACAGATCTTCTAAATTTGGGATTTGACTTTTGGGACCATGTTTAACCGTACTGATTTGTGTTTCAGCTGAACCTTATTCAGTGGAGGTTGTGCTTCAGCGATCCTTGTTTCTAAGATCTTAATATCTTGCATTTTCAACACTCCCCACGTCTTGCAAATATCTTTCCCTTTTTTTTTCTTTTTTTTAAAACACAAGACATTTTGTGACCAGTTGACTATCTGCTTGGAAAGCGTTTTCCAGCTTTTAGCTTTTCACTCTCGGTTAAAGCACTTTTTTGTCTTGTGTATCTAAAGTCATTATTGCACGTACCTGAATTTAAGTCATTCATCACAATCAGATAAACGTGAACTCCTCTGGGCTTGAGGATGGTTTGTGCACAGAATACAGTCGCTACCTGCTTTTGTTGTGACTGTGCCACTGGTATTAAACCGTCTGAGGGTGACGAGACCAGCAATACCAAAACAAAGATGTGACATTTCTGGGTGTGAAACTAAAATCACAAGCTTAAAGGTGAGAAGATGTTTGTACTTGTGGGAGCTTCACAGTCACACTAAATTCTACTTTTTTTTTAAAATACGTTTTCACAAGAATCCCTCTGAGCTATTTTTTATTTGTACTCTAACATGGACTGCTACCCTCCTATTAAAAAAAAAAATCTGCTGTAAAAAGTGAGTTTTTTTTCCCTGTTTGTTCCTGACTCATGGACCTCGACCACCATGTGCCACCATGACACAAAACAACACTTCGTGTCTGCAACCTTTATCAGAAAAAGTTGGGACATAATGAAAAATGGAGGTTAGAAAAAAAAAACTGATTCTACAGTCACCTCTCATATATTCTTACATACAAATTTTTTCATCCCTTAATTTTGTTCATATATCCATTTTTGCATTTGAGGCCTACAGTACATTCCAATGATTTTAAAATGTGGTCAATTTAGATCTAGTGAGGAGGTGAAGGATGTGACGTTACTTCAAAGAGAGGATGTCAACCGATGTTTGTAATGATGATTTAGAGCAAAAGCTGAGTCTTTAGGGAACAAAGATGAGCCAACGTTGTCAAAGAATATAGGAAAAAAATAACTGAAATATGGAAAAATAGTTTTAAAAACAAGAAGAAAAAGTCGTCTGTATGTTTCTCCGTCTATAAATGATTAAACTGGAATGTCAGTGCATAAAGAGCACGGCAGCAGCCAGAGACAGACGCCTGCGATCTCTGATCTCTCATAGCCGTAAACCATCATTCATAATTAAATGATGAAACCACGCCAATAAAACACTACTGTGGGGAGCCTTTGTCAGACTAAAATACTAATCTATACTAACAAATTAAACTTCATGTTAGGGTGTTGAACCTTGTCTAAATGCAGCCTCAGTGTCTCTGAAGGTAGAGGCATATGGGAAGGACCATGCACTAGAGTTAT
>JAOWBL010067674.1:0-20903 GCA_028564865.1 Zenarchopterus dispar
TTAAACACTTAGCAACATATTACTGAGAGACAGGACTATGATCAGTGGACTTGTGGTGGATTGATTTTTTTTTTTTTCAATGTAGAGCTACAGTTATGATTGAGGTTCGTTTCCCACAAATACCCAGTTTTTTTACCTGGCACTCAGAGCATGAAGATATTGACCAAAGGTGGGTGGAAGAGGAAATCTATTCATGGCAGCATCTGTGTTTTGGAACAGTTTGATGTAGTTGATGCAGTATAATATGCATTTGCTTAATGGCTGTTTGATTTTTGTGTTTGCTCTGGCAGTTTGTTAAGGATTATGACACTGATTGTGAAAGGACGCGTGTTCTGCTAAGAGACTGAAGCTGGGAAAACATCTTTGGGCAAACATTAAAAGTGCAGAGGACGACAGGTGTATCAATTTTTGACCATAATTAAGATTGTTTATTATTTGTTGACAGACAGCTGTTGGGTCATCCCCAGATATAAAGATTACTTTTTTGGAACTGATGTTAAACACATCTGGGTTTATTTATTTACCTTTGAGATCCTGCAAGGGTTTTTTTGTGTAGGGAAGCTGCTTGTTAAACTGGTATTGGCAGGCTGATGAAATGGTTGGGTTGATTCATGGCGGGATGACACTATAAATGGGAGGATGTGAGGCTGACTGCATAAATGAATGGCCGGATGGCTGGCTGGAGCGACACCTGGGTTGCTGGCTCTGGCCGCCATTTTTCAAAACATTAGCATCTCCGCTGGTGTCAAGCATCATTTGCTCTCACACACGGGGTGTATGCAGCAGATCTGCATTTGCATGGTGCAGGAGCAAGAAAACCTTAATCTAAAATCATCTGGCACGAACAAGTCCAGGAGTGCATGTAAATGTTGGAGTGTGGTGTGTCTACAAAAACGCTGTAACAGGATTAGCTCTGCTGTTTTCTCCTCTGAGGAATTGTCATTGATGAGCATAAGAGTGTTAGTGCTGCAGACACTGTATCTGCTCTCAAGCATGATATAGAAAGTTTTAACCACTTCATTAAACACTTTCTAACATCCACCAAGTAGAAAAAGGACTAATGCAGGCACTAAAAAGACTGACATGACATGCAAAGTTGTGACAATAGTGGTAGTTCAGATGTTTTCTTTACAGATTGATCAGTGTTTTTAGGTGGTGAAAAAACCAATGTCCCTGAGATGTTGAGAATGGCCGATGTAATTCCCACAAACATTCAACTTTTAGGAGGAGTTTTGATGGTTTACTGCCCTCTGCAGTACATCGGGACACACAATGCACATAAATGACCTCAATATGCTTAATACTCCAAAGTAACCAGACTAGTAACACACAAGCATTGCTACGTCATTTATTTTTAAGTTAAAAAAAAAAAAAAATCTTTAATGATCCCTCCTATGTGCTCCAAGTTTGGAAATGGGGTATATTAGATGCTGTTTGTTTCTTTGGTTTTGTGGTAAGGTGCAAGGCTTTTTTGCCATCTGGCACACATGACAATGTTATGATTCAATCAACATCCCATTTACTGCCATTTACTCTTCTAGAGGAAACCATCATGGTTTGTGATGGACCATTATCCTCGGATGAGGACTATCTTCATTTCCTCGATGACTGCGCGTGTGACTGTGTGTCACTGTGACCGTGTGTGTATTGCATTATCAGAAAGGATGTTTCATGACTACATGAGATTGTCATGCCTTGCTGGCAGTCGGGCTCTATCACTTGCACTTGCACTTTCTGTTCAAATGTACTTGTTTCTGTTGTTCAACAGTGACGTGCATTCACATCAGACATGCGATCTTTGCCTCCTTTTTGTCAGATGTTCAGCCGCTGGAGAATAAAAGCAGCTTTTACCCTTTCTGGTCACGAGAGGCCTGTTCTGCTCATTAAAAGTAGAAAGTAAAAGTTTTCAATCTGATAAATGATCTATGGTTAATTGTTTGCCCAACAGCCGTGCATTTCTTCTAGTTTCTCCTCTGTTGTTCTAAAAGACAGGAAGGTTCAAAAATGTTTTCTGCTGGCTGGAGGCGGCTGCTGAATCTGTAAAATGTGTGCTGAAAGTAAACAAAGCAGCTGATTATTGAGACGAGAGCATTTTAAAAAAAATCTTTAAACTGCTTACTGTTTTCTACTCTGGGTTCACGTGCTGTATCTCATGGAGAGTTCAAGGAGCATGCTGATATTAGAATACAATAGTCTTTATTTACCGTTTGTTGTACATCCCGACTTGAACATGTGTGGGATAGATTTTTCTTCTCTGTGTAAACCCAGACCCAACATTTTACCAAATAGCTTTGATAATATTTGTAGATAACAGAAAAGAGAAGAGTTGTGGTGGTTGTTGATGATGGTGATCAGAGTGATAAAGGCTTACGGCCTCTTGACGCATTCAAACAAGCACACACAAGTGCACACTCTGTTACTTGTCTGAAGACATTTCACAGGCTCCATTGGAGAAGCTTTGCTGGTACATGTGCCCAGAGTTGGACAGAGAAGTTTTTTTTGTTTTTTTTTCCCCTGAATGTTTTGTCCCCTGTGGCAGTTTGGAGAAAGATTAGCTGGTGGCAAAAGCAATAAAGTCATTAATACGTCATAAATTAAGGATGAGGGTTGAGTTGATGATGGCGAATAAGGTGTTTCTACAGGTCATCCTGCATAGAGATGTAGGCTTATACATAGAGCATAGGTTCATACACAATATAACTGCTTTTGATTTTAAGATGGTTCTTGTGAAGCTCAGATGTCTCGGGTTCAAGAATGTGGATGATTATCATTGTGATGGCAAATTCTACCTAAAATCATTGAGACTGAGTGAATTTCCTTCATTCCTTCCCCTCATCATGGTTTCCTCAGTAGCTCCACCTTGCTAGTCTTGGCTTGGATGCCAAGACTTTGGTAAGATATTGGCTTGTAAGATAACTAACAGCTGCAATGATGAGATTCATAATCCAATTAGTTGACTAATCATTTCAATAGTCGATGACTAATCAGTTATCAGAATAGTGATTAGCTGCAGCCTTGGTTTAATATGATTCTAGTTTTCTCTTTGTCTACCGTACATGTATCATTTCTGGTGGGCATCTAGAGGTAGCTGCTTCTACATCCATTGGTACTGTTCCCTGGACAGTTGAATCTAGAGGAACCAGACCAGTTTTTTATATTGAAAAGGAAAATGATTAGGAAGGCTGTTCAGGCTACCGCTCATGTGGTTCTGATCTTAAAGTCTAAATATGACAGAAGTGAAAATTCATCAGATCAGGCACTGTTTCTCCAATCTTCTAGTGTTTCAATTTTTGTAGGCTTGTGCACATTTTAGCACCAACCTCTAATGTTAGCTGACAGTGGTGGCAAGTGTTGTGGACTTCTGCTGCTGTAACCCATATGCTTCAAGGCACAGTTTGCTGTGCAGGTCATCTTTGTGGTG
The DNA here is from genome assembly GCA_028564865.1 of Zenarchopterus dispar. Classification (NCBI taxonomy): domain Eukaryota; kingdom Metazoa; phylum Chordata; class Actinopteri; order Beloniformes; family Zenarchopteridae; genus Zenarchopterus; species Zenarchopterus dispar. Next base: position 3,422 of record JAOWBL010067674.1, read on the forward strand.
GAAAAAAACTGTCTAATACCTCTGTACAAATACCTTTTAACCACTAAGTGTCTGCAATACCTGAATAAGACTGAAATAGTATAATACTCTAAAATAAAGACTGGACAATATGGCTTGAATCAACAAATAATTTAATTATCTTTTGCATGCAAAAGGGTCAGAACATACATCTCAGCTTTCAGTGCAGGAATGACGCAGAGAGTTGTCATTACAACAGTATTTGGGCCCCAAACAACTTGTGTCTTATTCAAATGAGAACTTTAATTAGCACTGAAACTTTATTATTTTTCTGACCACAGCCAAATGCCCACAATCTCTTTTTTTTAAAATATTTTATGAATTGTTAGTAGGATCTCTAGCAAAAGCAAAGGGAAGTTTAACAACATCAACTTATGGCTTAGCTGCATGATGTGTTGGCGCTCACGCCACAAACGTAAAATTGAAAATGGATTCTGGCTGTGATGAAGAGAGGGAATTACTGAGTGCATTTATCACCACTAATATGATTTGAAGAGTGATTAATTTTCCTTGTAGGTAGTCCATGAATGTGATTTGTAGCCCTGCATGGTACTGATGATGGCAGACTAGCAATAGACCAACAGGTTGACTTTTACGGTTAACATTAAGAGTGTCCAAATGTGTTTTCAAAGTCCCCTCAGCTTAAAACTTTTGTACTGGTGCATTTGTCAGCATTATATAACAGTTTCACAGCTTCAGTGTGCTTAACCATGACCAGCTCAGCAGTCTAAGAGGTATCTGATTCCTTTCCAGTCAGGTTGGTGTGCAAATCATTAGTTCGGAAAAGACAAAGCTTAACATTTCTGCATAGATATTGAAGTTTGCTTTCACACTTAATGTTGCTAATGTTGCACACTTAATGTTTGCTTTCACACTTTTTTTTTTTTTGCCAATTTAATTATAGTTAAGGGAATATTTGACCAAAAAATAGAGGCATGTTTGACCCAGATCTGTTGATTTATGAGTTCATACAGTGAAACAGCACAACAAATCAGTGTTTGTCCTCAAAGCGTGCTGCTGCTGCTTGAATGTACTTAAAGTTTCATACTTCAAATCACAAACACACAAGTGGAACATCGATAAAACTTAAACATTTCTGATTGTAGTAAAGTGCACTATGAACTGTAACCAAATTGTCCCCCGTCCTTCCTCTCTCCATTTGAGCTGGACCACTAAAGTAACACTGACCTAACAGTAGTTTTTATCATAGTGTGTGTAGCCATAATGAGCTGGGAGCATAGAGTTCCTACATTTTCCATAAAGCTGTAGAAGACGCATAAATAAAATCTCACAAAATGATAATAGATCAATGACAAGCTCACACTTTATGTCTAGCAATAAAATGAAAACATAGAGAGGATTAAAAAAACAAAAAACAAAAACCATGAGCAAGAAATGTGGATAAGCCTAATGTTCATTATTTCCATATCCATATTTTTGAAGTGTATTTGTAAAGGGTGAAGGGTGTGCATGGGATGATGGTGTCTGTATTTAATTTTCTGTGATACTGTGTAAACTGCAGCTGAAAGAAAGATCTAGTTTTAGACTATAAGCTTACCATGAGAAGAAATGAGTTTTTTGCAATATTGCGAAATTGAGGCAACAATTACATTCTGAGAAGACCAATACAGCTCAGCTTGTCTGTAAAAGAAGTTTTGTACAACTCAATCATAGTGTAAAAAACAAACAAACAAACAAAAAAAGCATTAAATCATTTTTTTCATCAAACCCGTCTTATCGGACTGGAATCGTCTGGTCCGCCCACAGTGTGACTTTTCTTTTGAAGATGCTAATGAGAAAAATGATCACAAGGTTCACAAAAACATGTTGCAGCTCTTGGAGCATGATTTAAGGCTTGTAATTTCTCTGTTTAGCAAATGATACATTGATAATGTTGTTATTTGTGAAAATGGCTTTAAAGTGCCCCTATGTTTTTTTGGCTATATCATCTGTGACTGACTCAACTGTGTGCCACATGAGCTGCCTTCTTCAGGGCTGTGGTTGTACTTTTAACTGTTTGTCTTTTATTTGCCGACTTGCCTTTACCACTACAGGGTATAAAATGTGAGCTGTCATCTGATCTAATTTCATGTTCTGGTGGTCCTTTCTTACCCTCTTCATTGTGCATGCATATGTTTGTGTTTGTTTACATATTCACAAGTAAGATCTGATAATTACACAAAAAAGGTGTGCATGCATTAAGGGGAACAAACAATGGATAATATAAAAGAGGGAAAGTAGTGATTCTCTCCCCTGTTTTCTTTTGTATTAATTAATTCATAAAGATGAAACTAAAGCTTCATCAGAGAGTTACCAACACAAGATAAAGGCAGACTGTAAATGCAAGTTCATTAGATGATTTGATACTGTAAAATGCAGGCTTGTGGAAAGGTGATCAAAAATGATTTAGATGGTGAGAGTTGGTGGTGAGAAGGCTGAGTAGTCTTGCGTTTAAGGTGTTGGGATAAATATACAAGGACATTGTATGAGGCCCTTTGAAACTGTCTGGCGAGCTGCATCTTCCTTCTGATGCATTAACATGATGTTATTGGTTGCCACTATACTAATGGCTTGAAGAGCAGGTAAGAGCATAAATATGCATATGCAATTTGTTTTTCTTCTGTTCTTGGCATCGGTCTGTCAAAGCTCCTGCAAAAGGTTTGCCGTCTGTTAGATCAAGGTATGTCAAAGTTCGTCATTGCCCATGTGTTTACTATAATGCTCCTGATTCATGACTGAATCTTCTTTGTTAAAGTGAAAAAGTTTCAAGACACTTCCTTCTGCCGTGTCACAAAATGCTTTCTCTCACAAGAATATATGGGCACACCCTGGTCGTCATGCTGTTCTGCTATTTCTTCAGCCCACACACAGGTGCAGGTGCAATGCAACACCTATCATTTCCACCCACACGTACACATAGATGCACCACCATTTTATGTGTGTGTGTGTGTATATATATATATATATATATATATATATATATATATATATATATAATATAAGCTATTATAGTCTCGAACCATTTTCATTATGACTATTGAATAATAACGCACAATAGTATTACCTTCCTCAAAGCCTAATCTGGAATGTTATATCTTAAAGAGTTTTGTTTGTGGGTTATTTTTTACCCCCTTTAAACCAGGCTTTTGATCCGGGGGTTTGCATTTTTTATTGGAAATGCATCTGCTAAATGCTTCAGAAGAAAGGTCACAGATGAAATGCCACAGAATATTTTTCTTTTGACACCCCTTATATGGAAACTGTACAATTAAGATGCAGGGGGCCATCAGTGTTTGATTTTGTGTTTTGCTGATATAAGGATCATGTAATGGGAGCTTTCAAGGGAAATGAGTGTCTGAAGCTATGCTGATAGGTCTGTGAGACTCAGATTTTAAAGAACTGGTGTCAGTATAGATTCTACTCAATGCTGTTTGTACTCTTTTTCTAATTTAATTAAGATAATAAAGACAGGACATATACATAAGTGAAATTAATCTGATGTTGTGAAATGTGTCAATCACATCAAAGTTGGCAGTGAGATATATCTACCTGCTAAGTTCTTAAGAAGTAATGTTGAGTCTGTGAACACCTCTGGTCATTACTCATCATTACATGATGATTGGAACAAAGGCTGGCTGGCAGATCAAGAAGGAACTCAATAATTTCTTCTGGTCTTCCAAATGAGGAATTTCTGCTGAAGGAACACAAAGATCAAAATGAAGCTAATAACTTTGTTTTAGCTTAATGGCTTCACAGTGAAGCTCAGTGCTCAGTCGTTCGTTTTCCTCTGGCAGATGAATGATAGGATGAAAGAAACAAAGATTTGTGCGTGTGTGTGTGTGTGTGTGTATGTGTGTGTGTGTGGAAGAGAATCCTTACAGAATTAGTTTGTCACATGACATTCTCAACTCTTGTTTTGCTTTCTTCACTGGTATGTCTGTCTTTCTCTATTTTAGCATGGTCTACAACTGAGTCAGCCCTGGTCCTGGCTGATTGATAATGCAATTTACTGAATTAGGGAGCAAAAATGCCAGCATGTATGTATTGACTGAGGAGTGCGTGTTATTAATGCATCCAAAAATGGAAATTGTAAGGGCCACGGGGAAAGGGGGCGAGGAACAGGCAAAATCTTTAGTTGAAAAGATGTTATTAGCCATTTGTTTAATTAACAAAAGTGTAAGAAGTGCTTATTTTGAACTGTTTGAACTTTTTTGATATAAAAATTTTCACTCTTTTTTTTTTTGCATGTAGTTCTCTGAAATGAATCCTTTGTTAGGAAGGGGCAAAAGCCTGCAAAGATGTGCTGTTTAGCGACGGTAGAATCACCTGACCCAGTCAGGACAATTCGTGAGAAGGACTGCACAGAACTGTTGGAAACAACTGACCTGAAGGGGCCCCACCTCCATACCCAGGAATTCAGTTTAAAAACCATTATTAATCCTTTAGACAGGATTAAACAGCAAGAAAGAGACGATGTTAATAATAATGGAAAGAATCCTTTTTAAATAAATTTATAGGCTGCCTTACTCTTGTAAAGATTCCCTTATTTTCAATAGTTGACCAAATTTCTTGATATATGCGTAAGAAGTCTGTAACATGCTTTAGTCAAAGTACCAGGGGGTGTGGGTGTGTGGGTGGGGAACAAGTAAGGGAACCACTCCACTCTCTTGGCTTCTTATGAAATGGGTGTTAATGTTTTATGCTGTCCCATTTTCATGTAGCACAAATTTACCATGATGTCTATTTATGTAATTTACCATGATGTCTGTTTATGTGGCGATTAAAACAGGCAGGTTGGCTAATTAAGCTTAGATTTCAGCTTGTTTCATTTGTTCATTTGTCCATCACATTTTCATCAAGTTGAATCAACTGACTGCAGCTGGTTACAAGCAGTTTTTTTAAAATAACTTTAATACGTTTCTTTTGCTAAACTTAGATGGAATGTATGAAGTGGATTGGAGTTGAGCCACAAAACTCGACTGATCCTGGTCTGTCTCAGAGGCCTTTATGGGCCCTTTAAGACTTCTGGAGTTATTAGTTCCTGCCTTTTATTGAAATAACCTCTCAGACCTGAACTCTTCCAACTCTTGTTGGAAGAAGACACATTAATATTAAGGAAATAATGAGGGATTGACAGAATTGGAATGATGTGTGAAATATTTAATGATATTGTGTTGTTGAGCTTATTCCCAAATAGTGCACTCAGAGCTAGAAGCCCGATTTGAGGCAGGATTTATATATATTAAGCCAAATACACACATTGATAGTTTCAGTTTATGTTTAAAAGGGGCTTATTACTGCTGTGGAACTTGCTGTAGTTTTTTTTTTCTAATCTAAAAATGGTAGTGCTAAATATGAGAAAATCTAGTGTCAAGTAATTTTAGGTTATAACAAGCTGACCCTCCAGTGGTAACCCCTCCCCCACTCCACCCCCCACCCTCATAAAACGAGCAAACAAAAAAAACTACAAAAGGATGTGTTCTTTACATGTTTGAGACCATTCTTTGTGAATCTCAAAATCCTCCAGTTTCAGATATTCTTTGTGTGACATTAAAAATAGTCTGATATGGATAGAAGCTACATAGGATGAATGGATGGATAGATCGATAATACAGGTTTAATTTGGCTGCTGTGTGTGCTTTAGTTTAAGTAAGTTTCCATACCAACAGTGGAATGTTTCTTTACAAAGATTTTAGGAATATCAGTTAGTGGAAAAGGTTCCAGTTAGTGGAACGATTCCTCTTAATTTGACGCTATTGCAAACAATTGAAATGTGCATCTCATAAAGTCTGTCTTCCTTCTCAGTCAGGGTTTGCTTTCCAGGTTTTACAACCTTGGAAAGGCAAACAGGGAGCATATGTGCCGGCTCTTTAAATAGACCTCAAGAGGTTCTAACAAGTGGACCGCTCAGCTCTGGTCAAAGCCTGGTTGCCCCTCGCAGCTCTCAGATATTCCAGAAATCCACACAATTATAGTTATGCTTTCATCCTTTCTGTTTTGTCTTGTGTGGAAATGCTGTTGTCTTCAAAGAAACATTTCTAAAGAGCCTTGTGTTGAGGAATGGTGCAGGATCTACTGTAGCATATTTAGTACAGATGCACAAACCTCCACATATGTTATGTTTGCTCAGTGTGAGGAGAGAAATGCAAGATAGAATTGTCTCCTCGCATCTTGCGGCATAAGCTATAGCACATCAAAAACAGCAACAGGCTCTGTTGCTGTTTTTGATGATTCATGTCTGAGTGATTTTAGTTTTTAACAGTTTTCCAGAGCTTTGGCAGGCTGCATGGGGTCACTGACCTCTGGGATGCTTCATCCCATATTGATCATCTGGTGATATACATCGTAGCGTTCTTGCCTGCTGCATTGTGACCCACAAGCGTGTTTTTGGTTTGTGCTAACACACTTCTGATCACTTCCCACACGTTTCTTTTCTTGGTGTGCATGCATTTGTGTATGACTCACTCTCATCCCACATCCTTCTCTCCTGAGAAGGACCCTTTTCAAAGTACTCTTCCTCGATCCCAGAATTCACTGGGGGGAGGGAAGAAAGGGTGTGCTAGATCACTTTCTGGTGTGAATCATGACATTTATTTAACGTGCAGCATGCAAAATATAATACTGTATGGAGGCAAAACACTATGCTCTTGTACAAATCCGACTATGATAAAAACTCTTCCATGTGAAACTTCCGTCAAAATAAAGTATTAGATAAGTTATATTTTTCTTTCCATTAAAATTCATTCTTCTCACAACTTAACTCTAAATTGCATAAATCTTTGTTTGTGTGTGAATGTGTGTGCCATAGTGTTTCGAAGAATCCAAGAAATGGGGGAAGAGAATGGTGGGGGTGAGCTGGATCGGGTGGGACCTAAAACAAATAGGTGTGTTCACATGCCCTGGTGTCATGCCACCCAGTACCTCCGGTGGGGTCTACACAGTCCCCAGTTTGAGAACAACTTCTGATGGGAAAGTAACTGTTTAAAATTTATACTATTGAAAACTAATGGCGTGTATTTGTAGGTATGGATAAAAATGAAAAAGGTCACTATGTAATTTGTAGTTGTAGCCCATGGGATTGTTCAGATTCGCTCAAATGTCAAAGAAACATAATGGTGATACTGTTGGGTTAGGCTCAGATAAAAACTTTCTTTTATACTACACTACAAGAGAAAAATTGATGTGGTATCTGGTATGATCAGAAAATCAGTTTTGTGCCTCACACATATTGGATCATTTAAAAGCATGAACAAGTGTGAGGATGACTGGATGATGTTACTTATATCCTAACGAATCTTAAAGAATATCAGTACTTCCTACACTGTCATTCATGTGTCTGGACCCTTTTTGATGACAACATAGGCCCTCTTACCCATTTCCTGATGAGTCCGATCTCACAAAGGGCAATATGAAGTATTTAATACAATTTAGACTGCTAATTATTTAAGTAACTCTCCTTTGTTTGACAATACTTTGGACTGTGGAATAACTCCTAATATAGTAATGTTGCCAGTGTAATGACATACAAAGACAGAAAGAAATGTTGGTCAGACGGAGCAAAGCTTGCATTTAGTGTTCTTTTGAGGCAGAAATATTTTGCAAGCCCCAAACATTTTATTCTTCCCAGCTCCTTTCCCTCTGCCCTCCCGTGATGTCATTGCACACAGCTGAACACAAACATCCAAAACCACATGCACAAGTGTGCATATATTTTAGTAAAAGCCGAGGGATGTTCTTGACTAGAGGGGGGGGGTTGTTGTTATTTGGGGGGTGGGGTGGGAGTTGGGAATGCTAGGGAAATATTTGCTGGATTGATTTGTGCCTTAACAGGGCTTTGACGTCACTGGGAGATGAAACTGGTCCAATGTGCATATTTCTGAGAGCTGCTTTCCATGGAGTAGTCTTTCTATTCACACATTTTGCTGTCTTATTTTAACTTGATTACACATGGCCCTACTTCTGAGGCCTGCATGTTTGTACTTGACATACTGGCATATGCTTATCCATACATGGTGCTGCCATTCAAAATTATGACATCGAACACTTTTCCTTTTTTTCCCCTTTTAAACATGATAAATCTACTGAAGTAATCTCCTCCATTGCATGACGTAAAAACATCAGTATAAATCTAGTGACTAAACTTTATTTTATCTGTTGGAGGGATGACTCCAGTTTTGGGCATATGTGAAAAGCAAACTTGCAGCATGTTTGCAGATGAATGACGCCAACTGTTGACTGGGGAAGTGGGATGTGGTCCAGAGGGCTGAACCGTAAGCTTTGGCTGAAACTCCAAGTTCCCCATGTTTATTTTTTTAGTGAGTGGCTTCGCTGCACACTGTGAAGACGTGGAGAATGAAAGAGAGAAAGATCTCAACAAAGGGGAAGAAAAAAAGGATATATAAATGTCCTATCAAAGCTGATGGTTGCAAAAGAGTAATATCTTCTTTTTAAGATCTTACAGATGGCTATAAGTGGATTCTGAGATCGAATGAGCTGAAGAGTTCTGAACAATAAAATCAAACTTTTTTTTTTGTATTTATTAGATTTAACTATGGATCTATCACATGACTTGGATTTCATTCACATTATCAGCAGCTCCTGCTCAGTTTAGGAAAAAGAAGATGTGGGCTTTCAGCTGTAATTGTTTGTGTGTGACTTATCGTGCTGTGGTCATACAAGTGTACCAGTGTGCACGAGCTCTTGATGTTCTGTTTAAATTAATGATCAGATTTATGAAGCCACAAATTGCGTCTGCGTCATGGAAAATCAGTTATGGGCACATGAAGGGGTGGGCACATATACTGCACATGAAGCTGCCTTTGGGGGTATGAAGCCATTGTGGCTGAGCGAGCTCAATTTGCCAGTGTTGGTTCTCTCTACATTGTCATTTATGTAGGTCACATTAGTGGCTCGACTCCAGAGTTGCAGATCATCATTAGAAGCATCTGAAAACTTTTTAAAAAAAGAAATAACTTCACAAATGTTCATGGATGACTGGAGATGTTATTGTGAAATGATAGTAATGTGTTCATAGCGAAAAATCTTTCCCATCAGTTCCTTTTTGTTTCAGAGCAACTGTAAATGAGAGAGCACATTTTGCAGTCTTGGCAGACCCACAGATTTATGCTTTTCCTTCTGTTACCTCATGTAGACTCTTTAGTCATTAATCACAGATCAGCAGCCTTTATGGAGGACCAGGTCTAAAGAAGTGGAATATAATCTTGGGCTCTTGTTTGTGACTGTGGCAAGCGTGTTATCCTGATAAGGGAAGCTCCACAAGTGTGTGTGTTACCTAGATGTTCATCAGTTTGAGTTGAAAGCATGATCTTGATGTGTTAATTGTCACTGGGTATTATAAAAATGTATTTATGTTAAATTCATTGTGGATATGGAAGACTGCTCAGCCTAATCTGTCTCTTTTTTTAATATTGTTCTTCATCAGTTACGGCCTACTCACTGGTGTGTGCGAGTGTATGTGTGAGTGTGTGTGTGTGTGTGTGTGTGTGGGACCTTGTATGACTAACCAATGTTAGCAACACTGTTATGGAAACATGCTTAGTTTTCCTTGAGCCAAAGAAACAAATATTCACAAGTTCAAGGGCAGTCAGACTGAAGCCTTTTTGGTCAGTCACCATATTGTACCAGCAGGTGTTGAATCACAGTGAATTTATTTGTTTGTTGGACAAACAAAGGACAGCGGGCTTGCACATCCCCACATGGTATCTGATGCTGGTCTTGGTGTTTTTATTACATATTGACATGAAAATGGAAATATTTTACACGCAGCCACTTCTGGCTGTGGATGTTATGACTGATCACTGTCAGCCATGATTACAAAGACCATTGAAACCTTTAAAGGCCTGAAATAAAGATATAAAATCTTTAATGCTGTTGTTTTTGTGGTGCTTTTGTACACATTTTTTGTGTGTATTTTTTTAATTGTACACTCTTGTTCACATAATTGCTTCCTGTCTTGGCCAGGGTGCTCTTGAAAAAGATTTGAAATCTCTGAAAGACTTTCTTTCCTTCATTATTTTCTTATTTTAGAAAATAATGAATAATAAACAATGTCATCTTTATTGCATTTCTAGGAGAACATATTTCATAAACAAGCAAAGACAGAAACATGCAAGTTTTTAGGCAAATTCCTTTTGATCACAAATCTTCGTCTACAAAGACCTTGTCAGTGTTCAGTTTGGATTTACATTAAAGTCTAGAGTTATTACCACAATACAATATGTCTTATTTATGCCACATTCAGAGTAACTTTATTTAATCTGGAGATCTTATCTTACCATAAATTAACTATTAAAAAAAAAATCCATGTCCAATATTATTCAAACCTCTTCTTTTACCCAGTAATAAATATTGGAGCCTTTTACTTGTCATCAGAGGAGTCACATGGTTGCAGTGGTTAACTACAGCAGTGGATAACAAGCTTTTTGTGTGACCACTCCTTCCCTGAAGCAGTCTCCAGATCCTGCTTTGCAACACAGATTCTAAGATGTGGAGGAAACCACAGACCAGATGGTGGCAGGGACGAATTACAAGCTTAGACTTTATGTAGGAAGCTTGTTAATGATTACAAGGAATATTTGACAGTGTTTGTTCAAATGGCATGATATGTCAGTGATTACATGAAAGGACTCAAAACGCATTTATTAAAAAGTGGAAGCACAAGACTGAAATATTTTAATTATATTTTACCATATTGTCTGACATTCTTTTGTCGTATTTCCATTTGCTCAGTTCTTCTAGGTTTTTCCAGCCAGAAGAAATGCACTGATGAAATTAAAAAAACAAACAAAAAAAAACAACAACAAAACTGTTCAAATTAAAATAAAAATGATCAGCTGTCTGTGGAGGTGAAACTCCAAGTTTGGATCACCTTATCTGTGTCTATTTTAGCCAGCAGCCCTCTTGTCATTCCTGTGAGTGTGACTTCTTTCACATCAGACCTTCCTTCAGATGAATCTGCTCAGTGTTTCAAACTAGTCTAAACTAAGATTTCTCCGAGTGCTTTTCTTCTTGCTCGTCATCCTCGACGCTCGCCATTAGAAGGATACTGGTGTGTGTAGCTGTTTATGTTCTGTTGTAGTCTTCAGCATGTGGGTAAATTACATGCCTTTTTTTTGTTTCATTTGAAGTTAACACATTCTTTCTCAAAAGTGGTCTCAAATTGCTGAAACATTATTTTGAAGTGGGGCAGAGTGTCTGCACTCATGCATGGACAAATGCACATGAGATCTGAGTTTTAAGTAAGAGCAAAACAATATCTGAGTAAAAATGAACACTACTAAAAAAAAACCCTGAAGTGCCTCGTGCTTGCTGGGTTTCTGCCCACACCGCAACATGTCTCTAATGTCTCATTAGGTCTTTTTATCATTCTCCATTCCTGTTTTATTGTACACACACAGAAACGTTCATTCCTGCTGTTGTAAACCTGTAATTTCGGTCTACTCTGTTACATTCATCCCTCAAATCTAGTTTACTGTACCCCACTTGTCGACCGCTAGTTAAAATGAAGATAAATTAAGACCCCACAGTGTTCAGGACAAAATCACTACAAACAAATATCAGTACCTGGTGTGACCTCTCCATTAAAAACCAAGCACAGATGTTGAACTTTTTTTTTTTTTTTAATTTAAGGAGACTATCCCACACAGATATTTACAATGATATTAGTTAGAATTACATTCTGTTTAGGTTTAAAAGAGCCAAGTTCCTGTATTTTCAGTTTCTGTCTTTAAGAGACTTGGAAAATAAGTATGGATGTAATTACAACTTTGGTAAAATAAAAAAAAAACATAATTTTGGCACATTATTGCACGTTCATGTGGTTTGGCCAGTGCCAGGGTTCCTTGTCTCTCCGTCCCTCTTTCGGCCCCATATATGGACTCCTAACATCAGAGTAACATTGTTGGTACTTTACACCTTGTGTGTGTGTGTGCGTTTGTATGTGTGTAGAAAATGTCACTCTTTGTAAGGGTTACGCTACAGATGACTGCTGACCCCAGACAGGAAGTGCAAACATGCCTGTAATTTATTTTTGGATGACTTATAGGCAGTGAAATGTCAACATAAGACATCAGATGCACATGGCATTTTTTAAAAACAAGTGCATTCACTAATAGAAAACATTCATTCATGTTTTTGTTTACAAAAATTGAATATTTGCATTTATTTTGAGCACAAATCCAGTGTTCATTGTCTATTTTTGAATACTTTTAATAGCTTTTTGCCATTAGCTTAATGTTTAAATATATAATTTATTTTGTTGATGTGTTTTTTTTTAAATTGGGAGGAAGTAGGCAGTTGATGTATCAGTTTTTGTATTTTTAATTTGTTCATGTTGACACCAACTCACCTTGAAACCATTATAAAACAAGGTAATGGCATTAATGTAAATAAATGTATAATTTGATTCCTGATTACCATCTATTTGATGTGGTGATAATGCACCACAGCTTGCCAACCACAATACATATGACAATATTAAGGAATATTGGATAGTATACCCATGACCACATCTAACAGTGTTTATTAGAATAAAGACACATGTTATCCTCTCTGAAAAAAATGGTAGTGTTCCTCTTATAATGTGACTGTAATCTTTTCAGATGTGTGCCTCCTAATCTTTTCAGATGTGTGCCTCCTAATCTTTTCAGATGTGTGCCTCCTAATCTTCGTGCCATTCTACACTAGCTCATAATTTGTATCTTCACACTTAATCTGCAATCTCAAAGCTGAAATGGTTTTTTTTTGTGTGTGTGTGTGTGTGGAGTGGGGGTGAAGGGGAGACGAATGCAGCATAACAATAGCACTACCAGGAAGTGAAAGACAGACTGCAATCAGGTGAATAGCAAGTGTTCATTAAAGTAATTAGTCAGCAATCAGGAGGAAAATAAAACTTATAATTGCTTGAGTTGTTTTGAATGTGTTTCCCTATGATTGATGCTGATCTGGAAATAAGGGCAGAAAATAGCATATAAATGTTATGTTGTAAATGCTTAATACATAAATACCATGACCAATAGTGTGTGTGTGTTCGTGCGTGTGTGTGTGTAATACATACACAAACACACACACACACACACACACACACATATTTTATATATAAAATGTATGTATATGTGAGAGACTGTAGAAAAAATGAAATCAACCAGTTTGTCTTACAATCAAATAAACTTGACATCCTTCCTCTGTTCATCCATTCATTTTCTATACCTGTTGGTTCCTGTACAGGGTCACTGGGGTCTGCTGGACCCTATCCCAGCTCGTTAAGGCGAGAGATGGGGGATACACCCTGGACAGGTCGGCAGTCCATTGCAGGGTCACATATGGAAACAAAAAATCATACATAGTCACACCTACGGGCAATTTAGAGTTCTCAATCAACCTAACTTGCATGTTTTTGGACTGTGGGAGGAAACCGGAGTACCACGAGAGAACCCACGCAAGCACGGGGAGAACATGCAAGCGCCACACAGGAAGACTCCTGCCGGGCCCGGGAGTCGAACCAGGAACCTTCTTGCTGTGTGCTAACCACTAAGCCACTGTGCAGCCTTCCTCTATTTACAGTTTTTTGTTTTGTTCTTTGTGTGTCTGTCTTGTCATTCAGACAAGCACAACCATTAGAAATTGTGCCGGTTCTTGTCAATAGCAATTAGCGGTTGTCACTGGGATATTTTTATAGCTATTCAACTCATTAACTGAACATAGTCGGGTATAGCATCACAAATACCTGTAGTATTAATGGTACAGTTCTTAAACTTTTTTGGACCCTTTAACATCTGTCCTGATTCACATTGTTGCTACAAGCCAGTTGGCCATGATGTGGCCCAGGAAAAAGTTTATTTTTCTTTCCTCTCACTACACACTGCTGCTCATATCTGGTGTGTTGAAGAACATTACCATGAACCTTACAAGGATCTGAGGAAGTAAAAGTTCCAAAAAAGAGTGTGCCAACATCCACAGCTGTCATCTAGCAGTTTGGCACTTGGGCACATGGGGCAGTGTCACCTATCTGACTTTTCTTTTCAACAAAGGATATTCTTTTCAATCCACTTTTAAGAGTAATGCAATTACCTCTATGGGTATGAGCTTCACTGTTGCAGCTTCGTTAGTTTGCTTAGTCCTTCCATCACTCCAGCATTGGTCATTACTCCCTTATGCTCAGTTCCCATGGCAACTATGTCCCAGTTTACCCACACAATTTCTGAACCCATTATGACATAAAGCTTTGTGTTGACATGTCTTCTAAAACCTGTGGGAATTTTTGGAAAAACTGAAACTGTCCACCAGAAGCTTTTTTTTTTTTTTTTTTTTTTAAACACTTGCCACACAAGTTACCTTGAACTGTTAACGTTTTCTTTTATTGTCAGTTACTAACTTTAACCTCTCGTTTAGCATTTTGCTTGTCAATAGAGGGTTAAAAAAATCACATGCAGTGCCATCAGGTTTTAAATGTGTTAAAGAAAAAAATTCTGCAAGAAGCAATACATTTTTATGGAACACATCTCGACTTTAAAAAGATTTAATTTTTGCACTTCATCTGGGTAATCACAGTGAATTCAGTGCCATGAAAAAGTTGGTGTAAATCTTGAGCTTGAACGAGTCTTAACAATGGGAGACTCAGATGGCTGAACTACACTGTGGCCTAACCAGCATGAGCCACTGGAGAAATGCTGTTCAACCTGACTGTTAGAGACAGTCTCATAAAAGGTATCATGTGTGTTTGTCTGCTGTGTGTCCCAAAGGTTTTCTCTCACTAAAATGCCTGAAATTCATTTTTCTATCAATTTCTACTCTGAAAAAGCCTAGAAAGCATTCCCTACCCCCATCACTCACTCACTTACTCACTAGCACATAGTTTTTCTCAATCTCATTCTTGCTCACACAGCGTGCAATGGACACTCAGTGAGGTAAAGGACACCCCATTACTGCTTTAATAACTCTCGCTGTGTCAGCTTGCCATCCACACTCTGCAGCCCTCGGCCCGTTCAGTTATTCGATCTGTGTGGTGCACAGCAGAGCCTGTGACTGACGGTCTGTTGTCGTGGTTCACCAAACAACTGACTTGACTTTACTTACTTTACTTTTCTTTGACATTTTAATTTAAGACATGCAGGTACTCATATAGAATAAGACATTGTAACTAAGTATCTGCAGATATTGCAGCAGACAAAGTAAATATTAATTTCCCCACTTTTTTATGTTGCTCATGTGTTATTATAGGTATTACTAAGGCCAAAATTGATTGATGTGTATATATGTGTTTGGTTTTTGTTGCATTGTGCAAAGTTTAGTATTTCACTTGTTTTGTTTTGAGTGATACTGTTCATTGGTATTTGCAAAGTTTTGGTGTATTGTGCTACATCTTTAGTACGATTTGAGACATAGTTTTTGGTATTTTTCATGCAACTCTGACCTTTTACCCATTACCATGACAGCTGGCATGAACCTTAATTTAGCAGCCCTGGAAAAATGAAGTCATTCTTTGCTTCCTGGAAAAGCTCTGTGGTGTTCCAAAAGAAGGAAAGAAAGAAAGAAAGAGAGGGGTGATTTGGAAATGCTTTGCTTCCCATGCTGAAGAACTGCCAGCTAAGCTCATTTCTATGCTTCCACTGTTCTGTGCTTTTTAGGCCTTGTTGTACCTCAGTCTTTGGTTGATTTGTTTGAGCTGTCTGTCTGTGGCTCTGTTAC
Organism: Zenarchopterus dispar; assembly: GCA_028564865.1. Classification (NCBI taxonomy): domain Eukaryota; kingdom Metazoa; phylum Chordata; class Actinopteri; order Beloniformes; family Zenarchopteridae; genus Zenarchopterus; species Zenarchopterus dispar. The sequence goes on from JAOWBL010067674.1 coordinate 19,145, forward strand.
CCCACGGTTTGGTTGGGAGGTTCACACTTCAAAAGTTTAGAATGGCTCTATAGCTGGTTTCCTGTGTGTCATTCTGAAAGAGCACTTGAGTCGGTGCTTTCTCTGCACTCGTTTTTTTCCTCTTTCTTCTCTCTATGAGGTTAGCTGTTAGTCATGGTAGTCACAGAGAAAAAGAGAAGCATATTCACATTTTGTCATTTTTTAAAAAATTCAATGGAGCAGGTTTAGAAAATGAGTGGAGTATCCTGATGAGACATTTGCTCTCTTCCATTAGGTTTCTCTAAATTTTAACATTGACATTTAGATTAATGTTAAAGATGCACCGATCAGCCAACCAGGGACTGGAATTTGCTAATTTTCAGCCTGACAGGTGACTGGCAGGTCACCTTTGTATTTTTTCTACCGATTCCATTCTGGCCCATTTTGCGTATGTACCATATGTACCACGGCACTTTCAACATGAAAGTGACGCAAACACTCACCAGGAGTAACATATTAACATGGAAAGGTTTTGCCTAGTGAAGCATAGCCTTAAATATTATTGGACGGATGATCTGCTGAAGTCACCCCATAGGTTTTCTGAAGAGCGCCTTTGTTTTAAAGCCTTACTTTGCTTGTGAGGTGGGACACCATGTGGTAAGCGGGCAAACGCAACCCCCTTGCGTCAATCAGTGTTAGCTGTGGCTATCAGCTCCTCCAGCTGATCCGCACCAGAGAGTCTTCTGGTGGATGTTTACAGCAGAATATCCCATTTCAAATGTTTAGGTGGTGAAATCAGAAACGATGCATTTAGGCAAAACTCGATTTGTACTGGCTAATACGACTACAGATTGCCTCACTGAGTTTTGCAGCATGACAATGGCTGATGAGGATGTGATGATGGCGAATCATTGACTAAGTTGACTGCTAATCAAAAGGTTTTGCTCCATATTTTAAATTTATAGCTTTATTTTAATTCATCTGACGTGGTACCAAAGCCTCCATCGATGTGAAATCTAGTTATGGAGACCAAAACAATTTTTTAAACCACATTGTATTTTTTTTTAAATTTCTTTTAATTTCTTATATGTTTATATCTATATCTTTGCATGTCAGAACTGTTAAAGTTACTGCAATAATAATTCAGGATACCAGCTCTACCATCGGACCCACGTCGGAGGAGCTGCAGAGCTGGCAGCGGAAGTTCACTGCAGAATATTGTGCTACAGTTTCAGTGGCGAACCCAGCATCTGCTGTGCATAGCGAATGCTGGGTGCGTATAACCTGCTGGTTATTAAATGATGATGCCTAGCCATTGGCTGATACTGACAGTTTAAAAACCCATGAAGCCTCTTTTCTTTATATAAATCCATCTGATGTGGTTAAAAAAAAAATTAACCCTCCTCAGATGTCATGGATGTAAAATTAAACAATACTAACCAAAGCGTTCTTTTAATACCAGGTGGTAAACATGTTTTTTTTTTTTTTTTTTTTTTTTTTTAAACCGCTTAAGAAAAGGGTATGTTTAGTTGAACATTATTCAGTGTTAGAATTACTTAAGTCAATATTAGTAGTTGCTTATCGGACCAAAGTCTCACATATAATGATGATGATGATGATGATGATGATAATCATATTAATAATACAATCACCTGCTCTTGTATTATGTATTATTGCAAATTGAAATAAAAAATATTTTTAAGGTAAACAGAACTTCAAAAAAATAGTGCAAATAATTAGTTAATATCTTTGAATTAATCAGTTTTTACACACACATACA
>JAOWBL010067685.1:0-20903 GCA_028564865.1 Zenarchopterus dispar
GGACACACCCCACATTAAAGCACCATAAGAAAAGGTCTGCTACAAGATTAAAATGCATATATATATCCCTTGGATAAAGGTTTTACCAAATCATGGTACTAACCATTTAAATATATGCACACACACACACACACACACACACACAAAAAAGTCTAAAACTATAAAACATATTTATTAATTATTTCATCAATTGTGCACTACTTAACATGGAACTAGACAGCATAAAAAATTAATTGGTGAAGCTACAAATTATTTAGTTAATTCATAAACTCTTCCTCACAAGATTTAATTCATTCTCTCATTTTAGTTACTTTAAAAAAAAAAAAAAGTTAAAACAATTCCACATACTTATTTTCATGTATGTTCACTGGAACATTGGAAATGACTGATGGAACAGGCTGTCTGGGTTATTTAGGAAGTGTTGTAGCTCTATATCCACATTTATGTCAAAAATTAAAAAAAGAAAGAAAAAAAACAGAGAAACTACCTTGGATGTTGATGTATTGATCTCAGTCCTAAATCCATGTATCCATGAATTGATAGTTCATTTGATTTTTCTGCCTCAGAAGCAAAGTGTTATTATTAGGCACGTGGTTATTTTGACCATATCATCATTTTATCCTTATTTTCTAACTCCAAGCTGTGTAAACTTGAATGCCTTTTTGATTTAATACACATCAGGTGATGTGTATTTGTGTAACAAGGGAGGGTGTGTTCCTATATCAAGGTGTGCATAATTATTAGGCAGATTCTTCTCCTCAGGAAAAATGGGCCAAAAAAGAGATTTAACTGACTCTGAAAAGTCAAGAATTGTAAAATGTCTTTCAGAAGGATGCAGCACTCTTGAAATATCTAAGATATTGGGGCGTAATCACAGAACCATCTAATGTTTTGTTACAAATAGTCAACAGGGTCACAAACGTGTCGAGAAGAAAAGACACAAATTAACCACCAAAGATTTGAGAAGAATCAAACATGAACCCATTATCCTCCAGTGCTTCCATTCTGGCAAATTCCACTTTGCCTCTGAAATATTTCTTAACGCTGTTCCAGACACCATTGCATTCCACTTTTCAGTATGGACCTCCAGAAAGTCAGTCGCTGTCTTCACAAGGGCTGCATCGCCATCAATCAGTCCCTGAGCTTTCAAAAGCTTACTGACTTTGACAAGTGAATGGTCGCGAGTGAGGGGATCTTAATTCAATTCAATTTTATTTATATAGCGCCAATTCACAACAGAAGTCGCCTTGAGGCGCTTCACACTGTAGGGTAAAGATAAAACTGTTACAAGGAAAATCCCAACAATCAAAGGTGACTTACGGGCCAAACTTTAAAAATCACATTAGCATACATTAGGATGCTCCAGCGTTCATTTGACAGTGTTTCCATTTTGGGGACATCAGTTTAGGTCCCCAGACTGTTTGACGTCCCCATGCCATGACTGTGTAAACAAAAATTTGTCCCCACAACCGGTGAAAACCAGAACACACACACACACGCTTGCTTAGTTAAAGCTCTTTTTTTATGGTTATGCTTATTATTGCAAAACTGATGTCATTTTAGCCTACTAAGTCAGACTCTGATGAATTTGTTGGGTGATAGTCTCTAGCTGTACAACGTGGACATCACAGAAAAACTTTAGCATAAGAACATAAACACAATCTCAGTCTCAACGAAAATAACTGTTAATAGTTTGCAATCCAGCACTGCTTAAAAAGGGCTGTGAGAGTTCTGAAGTTAGTAATAATCATGGAAACTTTGCAGCTTCATGGCGGCATCTCCTCCAGGACTTTTCATGTTGGAAACATGACAAACTACATTCCATAACTGTTGTGTGACCAGCTATGGCAGGTCTTGACACGGGAGTATCAGCCTTGTATAACAAAGTTATGAAATCAACCAAACTTGACAGCAATCTCACCACAACAACAATACGAGTGAAAGCCTCATCCAACTGAATGTGCTCAAAATAGCGCATTTGTTGCATCAACTTCTCAATCTCAGTGGAGGTTTCAGATTATACATGCAGACGGACTGAAGGCAAGAGTGAAGTGGAATAAGGAAAATTTTATTTACTGGTACATAAGTGTCATTATAAAGATGTTTGTTTTGTTTTTTGTTTTGCCTCACCACAACTATACACACATCTCACACACACAATTACATACACGTACGCAAAACATATTTCTGCTTTTAAGGAGATCAGTTGCTTATTCAGATCTACAATGTTCAGAACATTGTGTAAAGTTGTTGCTGAGCTTACTATTAGATTGTAAGCAGACCTCAAGGATCACCCCTGGGCAAAGCAGGCAACCACCAAATAATCCAGATTTTTGCTTTTGCTATGCCTGTGAGTTGAATCTTTCTCTGTCAAACACATTTTTGTACTTTAATTTTGTACTTTAATTCCAGTCCTACCTACATAATGTAGGTAGGCCTGCAGTGCTTGTAAACAACTCCTGGACATGTTGAACCTGATTTATACTTCTACACACTAACTACATACGTAACCTATTTTAGCACAAATGTAGGTGATGGTGTTTATGCTTGTATGCTGTCATTTGTGTTACTCTGCAATTACACCACCAAACACTAGGTTCAACTCAGTTCAGCTTTATTCATATAGCACCAAATCACGGCAAATGCCATCTCAAGGCATGTAAACAATACAGTTTATCTAATTCCAAATTAGTCCAATCACTACAAAGTCAACAAAATGGCGACAAAATGTCCTTTTAAGGTCCAAGTTGACAAGATGGCACCGAACACAGAACACAACAGAATGACGAGAGGTGTGTCATGGGAGGTCACCCAGCAGTCTAGGCCCATAGCACCATAACTAAGGGGTGTTTTTGGAGACTTATGGAGACGTCAGTATAATGTTTATTAAAAAGGAATGTTTTAAGATTCTGTTAGAGCTTAGATGGCGGCCTGGGTTCTTAATGTATTAATGCAACACCAAATGTTTTGTAACTCAGAACCCAGAACCTTAGAATCAAAACCCTGAATCTAAACCTCAAGAAATCATATATAGATACCTAAATAAAATTTCTTTCAGTTCCAAAAGGTGAGAGAATTTTTTCTTTGACATGGCTATGTACAGCACAAAGCATTCTCTAGGCATATTCAAACTCATACAAACAGTTGACATGAGTAAAAATAACCGTAACAATAAACACCATAAACATATAAAATCATATACACCATCAAACTAGAATGGGTTTAGATTTGTTCAAGATTGTTATTGCAGAGGCGATGAAAGATTGTGGATGTTCTTGTGGGTCAGTAAAATTCTATAGCGTCTACCTGATGGCAGCAGCTGGAAGGAGTAATAGAGGGGGTGTAATGGGTCTTCTGTGATCAGAGTGGCTTTCCTGATCATAGAACAGTGATATAGTTCAGAAAGTGATATTTGTTGTAAACCAATAATTTTTATGGCCTGATTGATTATGCGGAAGTTTGTTTTTATGTTTAATGGAGAGAAAATTATACCAGGATGAAATATTAAAGGTGAGGATGGACTGAATCAATGAATTGTAAAGCAGAGTTAAAATATGTCTGCTGCTGACATTAAAGGTTCTTAATTTCCTCAGGAGGTGAAGGTGCTGTTGTAACTTCTTATAAACAGACTCAACATGGTGGGAAAAAGACAAATCAGAGTCAATATCTGTTCCCAGATATTTAAAAACTGAGACCTACTCAATTGGTTGACCCTGAATGCCAAGAGGTGTAAAAAGTGATAAAGAGAATTTCTCTTTGTTTAGCTCCAAAGAGTACTGAGTAAAAGCCTGAGCTAAATGTCATCTGCATATTTAAAGAGTCATCCCTTTCCTGTCACAGGTGAGGTTATTCATGTAGGCAAAGAATAGGGGTAGAGATAGAACACAACCCGTGTTTAAAATTGACTTGCTAGATTTAAAGCCATTTAAAAGCACCTGTTGTGGCCTTGCATTTAGAAAAAAAAAACTCTGAATCTATAAAACCAATGTTGGGTGAACCTGCAGGTCTGTGGGCTGATGTAGTGTGCATGTACAATGTTAAAAGCAGAAGAGAAGTCCATAACGTCTGAGGCATGCATCATCTACACCCCGTTTTGCCTTATATGAAGGGGGTCCAGTTTATGTGACAACATGTTAGCCAAGAAATCAGCTACCACCCGTACCATGCATTTGCAGAGCATGGAGGTCAATGCCACTGCTCTGTAGCCCTTCAGGTCCTTAGGTTGGGATTTTTTTCGCGATATGAATGATGGTTGATCCTTTCCACCTGTTACGGACACACCCAGAGTCCAAAAGATGCTGGAGCAGTCTGGTGAGAACTCCACTTAGCTTAGTGGCACAGTCTTTGAGCAACCTTTAACATTTAATTTTTAAAAAAGTGCAACTGAAAACAAAGATGGTTTTAGAAATGATGTAAAGAAAAGAAAAGTGTATCCCAAAAAGATGATTGCACTCTCAGTTAGAGATGCTGATTCCTTGGTTAAAAATTCTGGGTTTTGGATTTTGAATCTCAGATTATAGATTTTGATTTGCAAAATATTTGGCATTGAATCAACGCCACAGAGTTTTTTCCTGTTGAAGCTTGCAGTGCTGAGTTTCCTCATATGTGGCTCAGACATGGCAACAGAGCAAAAAAATCATATTGTCTGTGGGTCGGAACTGATAAATGTTGAGCATCAGTCATTGTCATGGATGTTGCAGTATCTAGCTTTTTACCTAGCTTGAAAACAATGAAGAAGAAGAAATAGTGGGAAAGACGGACATTGCTACATCTTTACATACAGATATTCAGCTGTTGGCTGGGAGTTTCTGTTCATGTTATCCACTGTGAGGGTTCACCTGTGTTACTTGCTGACAAAGGATGTCACATCATCTTAGTGTTGCCGACTTAGTGATTTTGTTGATATATTTAGCAACTTTTCAGATCTCTTTAATTATTTTTTTTTTATAACAGCAACTACTGACAAATCTAGTGATTTTTTTTAGGTCTTGTTGGAGACTTTTGGTGTGTTAGTGTGAAAGTACATATTGTTTTTAATGCCGATGCGTATGTCAGGCTCAAGGAAACCCAGTACTGGCGCTGCAGCCCCTCCCGTGTCCATTCACCTGGTTGCGTCCTGCAAATGAATAACATATGCGCAGGATCAGCCTGGGTTAGTACAGGCTGATCCTGCACTCACCCAGCATTATGAAATAATAACTTATTCATTTATACCTACAGGTTAGTCCTATAGAGACATGGGGGCCTAATATTCAAGACATACATGTTTTATACAATACAAATATACATTCAATAAATAATTTATAAAATTATATAAAAATATGTAAAGTTGCTTAATATCAACAGTTACATAGACATCATCAACATGATTGTAAATAGAAGTATAAATTAATTTAGAACAGGAGATTATTAATATCTGCCATGGACTGGCGACCCATCAAGGGTGTACCCCTGCCTATTGCCTGTTGTGGGCTGGGATTGGCTCCAGCAGACCCTTGTGACCCAGACATGGATTCAGCGAGCACAGAAAATGGATGGATGGATTATTAATGTGTCATTCTAATTAATGTAATTCTCTTAATGGCACTGCAGGATACAGGATAAAGGAACAGGCTTGGAACTGTGACATAAAAACCAAAATCAACAAAAAAGTTTATTTGCATATTTAACTTCAGTTTTTTTTCTCTCCCACCACTTTATCAATTATATACAAATAGAATATTAGACAATGACATCATTTGGTGACCTTCAGTAACTTTTAAGACAGCCAATAGCGTCTTTCCTTGCTGAGGAGTTCGCATCATCTCAGTTGTTGCCGAGCAACAAACCCAACCCAATGCATTCACAGAGATCTCTGGAGATTTCATCTATTTTTCTTTACACATCCAACTTTACAAATGTCTTTCAAATTATTTCTACTTTATTTATGCCCAATAATTTTTTCTGCTACAAATTAATTTCTCTTCAAAGATTAATAAACTATTTTTTCAATCCATTGAAATGATAGTTTGTTGTAATTTTTTTTCAAATTGTTTTCTTCCTTTTTCACACTACAACAAAACTACACTCATGAAAGTCCGAGCATTTCCCAGAATTAAAAATAGCTTGTAATACAAGAATTACTGTGGGATGATAAATTACTCTGGCAGGTTATTGTTCAGAAAAACCCTGATCGAGGAGCTCTTAATAAGAACAAAAGCACACAGGAGAGGAACCCAGTTTACCAGGTTTTACTGCTTATTTTACACAATAAAAAACAGAAATGCATGTAAATACTTTCAAGGGCCTAAAAAACCCCACAAATCAGATTTTCAGGGCAGATTATGTCTCATTAGAAGCTTTCTAGAGGAATCTCAGAAACATCAGGATGTAGCTCTGCTGCACTGATTACATTTTGTCTAGTTTAATGTACAGAAATAAAATTAAAACTTATATTATTATTTATTTATAACTTATTGTATTTTGGATGCATTCAAGGCTGCTTTCAGTTCTATGTTAAGCTATTTAAATTTGATTTAAATATCCGTCTCTTTCTGTTGGAGTCTGTTAGAGCTTCAGCTGGAGTCCTTGGCTCCCCCCTGCAGCACTGAGCAGGTCGCTGGTGAGAAAGGTGACACTAAGTGTGTCGGACATTTACTGTAATGATTACTGTCAGTGGGACTCGCAGCGACCGTGTCACCGCTCCACCTGGTTTCCATCAGGACACGGCCGTCGCCGCGGTGACCAAAGGACGGGCCACAATCAGCCTGCAGATGAGCTTTCTGAGTGGGACTGAGACAGCGGTTAATCAGGGCTGACACGGCTGGTGAGGGGCACATCACAAAACACAATAATGAACTTTAAATTCGACCCCGTCACTGACTCAGATGCTTTCTGAGCCCTGCGGCCCGGATCGCTGCCCCGAGCTTTCGCACATTTAATTACGTTCTTCTTGTGTGTGCATGTGTTTGTGTGGTTATGTGAATGTGTGTCAAAGACTTTTCAAAAACATTTTAAGCAAGAATACCTCTGTTAAACAATTTTATGTACATTAGCAGTCAGAGCCCTTGTGTGTTTTCTGTGGCCTCCTGTATTTATGAGGACCAGATTGAACTGGAAAGTGAAGACATGAGCCTTGACTCATCTCTACAAACTTCCATTCTACTGAGTTTAATTTATGTAGTTAGTAACAAACGTACAGCAGTCATATTTTATTATAACATTCACTGAGGTGTTTGACTCCACACTTCTTACTGGGTTTGCTGGTAAACTGCTAACATCCTCATGCTGCTCTGTCTTCAGAAACTTCAGTCCAACTGTGGATGCACTGATTTTCTAAAGAGACATGATGTGTTCTCATTCCATAAATTTAACCCCATAAGCCCAAGGGTGCTGTAAGATGTGGATTGCCTAAGCAAATATGCCAGAAAAAAACTCCTAAAACAGCTTCATAACAATAAGAGCTTGTTCAAAGGCTCAGTTTCTGTGAGTAGATGAGATCCCACAGTCAGCATTGCCAACTCTCCAGTGACACTTAATGATGCAAAAACCCACTGTTGTGTGACTTCAGTCCGTTTTGTCACTTTACCAGTATTTTTTTGTATATTCCTATTGGACTATGATAATATGATATAATCTACAACTGGCCAGAAAAAGGCTGCGTTCTCACCCACTGGTCACTATGGATGGATGGATGGATGGATGGATGGACAGATGAATGGATGGATGGACGGATGCACAGAAAGTGCTGCAGCTCCATTTCACACCAGTGAACTAAACCTCTGGTTTAGACATTTGTTGTTCTCCCTCTGCAAAAGAACTTGCTGTGCCTTTATAGTAAAAATGAAAAGAAATGAGATATAATAAAAATTGAGTTCTATGATGTTGAAATCATGAAAATAATGTCTCAAAAGTGATGAGGAATAAATGCAAAAGCATGTCAGTATTTATGTTTTGAGGCAGGGATGCATGTAATGTCTTTGACTAAAGGGACAGCCCATCTTTGCTGTCACTATAGCAATAAGTCTATAGTGGTGACAGGCATAATTATAAAACAACTGGGCGGTTGAGGATGGGGTGTACAAAAAGTCAGACAGGATTAAATTAGAAGAGTGACTGCTTAAAGGGCCACCAACACTGCAACTGCCTCATTAATTCTCAGTTTGATGCTTCAGCCTGTCCATCTGTTTGCAGCAATTTCTGTGTTCTTCACGCTGTGATGTGCCAATCAGAGAGGCAATTAATGCCAAGAAGGCCGGTATGCAGAGAACAGAGCAGAACATGCAGAAGGAATGCTGCAGGGCCTTACAAACACACAGTAGGTGTGGTCAACGTTCAGCTAGCTGAGGAGGAATATTGTCCTCTCTGTGATGAGACCACTTCCTTTCAGCTGCAGCAGAACTATCCCTTCAGCTACTCATTAATAAGGTTGACCTTTATTTTTTGGCTAAAATATTTACTCAAACAGAGGATAAACAAATAAAATTCAATTCAACAGTGAATGTTCTGCTATAGTGGGTCACGTAGTTAGCTGAAACAAGAAATAGAACACAGCGGCTTGTCCTGCTTTAGAGCAAGTCTGAGAGTTCAAATGTTAATAGTTAAAATGTTTTAAATTGTTGACCTGCAAATCATTTTAGAAATCATTCAAATTCTTAAAAGATGATCACAAGGGACAGGTATCTTTTTGAAATATTCAAATTCTCTCTTCAAGAAGTTTGGTAAGTTCAGTTTTTGAATAATAATTTCATTTATTAAGGGAAAAAAACTATTTAAACCAACCTGGCCCTATTTGAAAAAATATTTTCCCACTAAACCAAACTATTAACTGGTTGTGCAGACCTTGGCAGCACTCTACACATCGTCAAATCATCCTTTTAAACTGCATTTTGTATACACTGAGCTGAACAAGAATAAATGGGGAAAATATGTTCACAACATCCATGAATTCCCTTATTGGGTGGCATTGAGACATGCTCAGGAGTTGTGTATGGAATATTTAACACTACAGCCACATCACGGGAGAAGAAGTGGAGGTGGTGGAGTGTAAATACCCCAGTGTTCACCTGGACAGCAGACTGGATTGGAGATAAAAGACTGATGCTGTTTATGACAAAGGAGCAAACTTTACTTCTTAAGGAAGCTTCAGTTCTTCAGCATTTGCAGCAAGATGACGTCACAAGGTGGTACTGCACATGGACACCTGTTTTGTTTTTGGATGTAAATATTGTATCAGCATGCTCTTACACCCATGAAGAGCTCCTAAACCTTAGATCCATTACTTCCATGGATTTATCACCAGTTTTTTTAGCATTTGCAGCAGTTAGTACTTTTTTTGGCGAAAAGCGTGAGACACGGCAGAAATGGACAGTGAGCCGGGACCTCTTGCGACTGTGCAGCCGTGGACAATGTACACCTTTACCTGGGATTTTCCTCTCTAATGTTCACTCACTCAGCAACAAACTGAAAGAGCTGGTACTGCTGATGAGAAGAAACAGGGGCTTTCCTCCTCTTGTGCTCTATGCTTCACGGAGACAGGCCTTTGTGATCAGATCCCAGACCACGCCATACATTTGGAGGAATTCCAGCTCCTCCGTCCGGACTGTGACTCAGAGCTCACCGACAAGACCAAAGGTGGAGGTGTCTGTTTTTACACCAACAGCGGCTGGTACAATGGTGTGACTGTGATCTCCCAACACTGCTTTCCTGCTCTAGAATATCTTCATCAACTGTAAGCCATTTTACTCCCCAATTCATTCATTCTGGCTGCTGTTTACGTCCTGCTGGACAGGGACGTGCATGAGGCCCAGCGCGCACTCACAGCCCAGACTATGCATGTGGAGCAGACTTTTCCCGACACCTTAGTTATAGTCCTTGGTGACTTGAATAAGGGGAATCTGAGTCATGAGCTACCCAAATACAGACAGTTTATTAAATGCCCAACCAGATCAGAGAACACTTTGGATCACTGTTACACAACAGTGGCTAGAGCCTGTTGTGCAGTGTCCTGCAGCTCTCGGACTGTCAGACCACCTAATAGTTAACGTGGTTCAAGAAAGCAGCAGCATTCAGGAGTGGGGAGAGAGGCAGCTACAAAGACGCAAAATACAGGTTTAGCAGGGAGGTGAGAAATGCTAAATTACTGTATTCTGAGAGACTCCAAGCAGCAGTTTTCTACCAACAGCTCTGCCTGTGTGGAGGGAGCTCAGGCAGCTCACCAACTACAAGCCTACAACCCCCCATGCTGCTGATGACCTGCAACTGGCCAACCGCCTCAACGACTTCTAATGTCTCTTTGATGGACCATCTGCCAGCCCGGAGACCTCTCCAGACACCTCCACCTCTCCAGACACCACTGCTCACTCCACTCCATCAAAGCTCATCGTGGACTCTCACTCCCCTTCCTCTGTTTTCTCTTTCTCTTTCTCCTCCTCATCCCCCTCCGCCCCCACTCCCCTCTCTATCCAGAAGCAGGATGTACATACTCTCTTTAGCAAGCTGAACCCCTGCAAGGCTCCTGGGCCGGATGATGTCTCCCCCTCCACCCTGAGGCACTGCATGGACAAGCTAACTCCTGTCTTCACAGACATCTTCAACACCTCCCTGAAATCGGGCCGGCCTGCTTCAAATCCATCTGCAGGTGGATCACCGACTTCATGACAGATCGGAGGCAGTATGTGTAGCTAGGGAAGAACCTCTTAGAGACTCGGACCATCAACACTGACTCCCCTTAGGGGTGTGTATTTTCACCTTTTCTCTTCTCCCTGTACACCAGCTGGTTCACCTCGAGCCATCAGTCGGTGAAACTGATCAAGTTTATTTACGACACCACCTTCATTGGGTTAATCTGAGACGGTGACGAGTCTGCCTACAGGAGGGAGGTGGATCGACTGGTCTCCTGGTGCACCTGCAACAACCTGCAGCTCAACACCCAGAAGACAGTGGAGCTGATCGGGGACTTAAGGAAAGTCTCAACCCCACCATCCCCCTTGCCTTCATGGACCTCCCCATCTCCACTGTGGACTTCTTCCACTTCCTGGGCACCACCATCACCCAGGACCTCAAGTGGGAGAGGACCATCAGCTCCCTCACCAAGAAGGCCCAGCAGAGGATGTTCTTCCTGCAGCAGCTGGGGAAACTCAAACTGCCGACTGAGATGATGGTGCAGTTTTACACAGCCATCATCGAGTTCATCCTCACCTCCTTCATCACCATATGGAACACTGGGTCCACATCCATGGATAGACACAGACTGTTGTGAGCATTGTGTGGACTGCTGAGAAGGTGATCCACTGCAACCTCTGACAATACAGGACTTGTACATCTCCAGGACTTTAGACCACGCAGGTCAGATTGCGGCTGACCCTTCTCAACCTGGACACAGCCTGCTTAACCCCCTCCCCTCAGGCAGGAGACTACGGTCCATCCGCACCAGAGCTTCCCTCCACAAGAACAGCTTCTTCCCCTCAGCCATCAGACTCTTGAAAAATAGTTAAATATCTGTGCATAAAACAACCACACTATGCACCTGCTACTGTTTGCACATGTGTATATTGTAGACTTTTTAAAAAAGATTTTTCTTAACTTATATCCAGAATATTTTTTAAATTTATTTCCTTTATTCTCATTTTATTTATTTTAGCCAATTTTTTTTCTTCCATTATTTTATGTTATATCTGCACTATTACATCAGAGTAACTTCATAGTCTTAGAACCTGTTTTACTGGCATTGGAAAAAGGTGATTCTTATTCTGAAAATATGTTAAATATCTCTTATAAATCTGTTGTGGACAGTTCAGTCACATATACAGTCATCAAAGTCAGCATGCACATTTCCACTCGCAGGAGCTCTTGGTAGATTTTTTTAGGGCTGGATCGTTGGTGCGTGTCTCCATTATCAGGAATGGCTTTGTTAAAAGTAGCTTTCATGAACTTTTACAGGGTGAAAAACAGCCCTGTAGTAGGAGAGGTCCTCAGGCTGGCAAAGAGGAACCTACTGGTGGGAGTCTCTGCTGATCAGGAGTTGTAAATTATGTTCAGCACTCTCACGTGAACATAAATCATGTGACCACAACTTATTTGAATCACTTGAACCAGAAAAATGTTATTTTGAGTACATTTGATGAAGCTGGAGATAAGAAGAAAAAAAACAACCGATGAACTGACGAGTTAGTTCAGGTCTTGTTGGCAAATTACGCCACGGTGGTCAATGTTGTATGTTAAAAAAAGCAAACACAAATGCAATTAGCATCTATTGTTTACTTGTTTCTTCTTTTGCTGTAGTCTTCTTTTTTGTGTCCTTGTATGCTGCTGGCATTTTCGAACAGTAAAAAATGTGCATTACCGCCACCTCATGGTGGGCTGTGTTATTTGTTTGTCAAACGTTCTTGTGTGGCGCTGCAGTCTCATGGAGACAGGCCTCCTGAAGGGGCTGAGGAGATGGTTGGCCCTGTTAGAGGTTCCTGTCTAACAGATTTACCCTGAACTCCTGCTTGTGTAAAATACCCGATGACTTAAAGAAACTGAACAAACTGGTAAAGAATGTTGGCTCTGTTCTGGAGATGATTGTGCAAAAGAAATATATTTCATAAAATGAAGAAGATCGTGTACAACTCTGAACATCCTCTTCACAACACAATGGTTCATGAAGTGTTTTCAGTCAAAGGCTTCTTCAAATCCACTGCAACAAAGAACGCGACAGGAGATCTTTCAGATTGCTAATGGACATCCTTCCTGCCTGTCAGAAACTTCTACAATGACTCTTTGAAGAGACATAAATGACTTCAGCAACAATTAATTTCCTTTCAGGAATAAATATGGTATTTTTGAATTCAAATCAGGAGTTTATTTACTAAACTTTGCTTTCTGCTTTGCTCAATTTTAATGATTTTGTTTTAATGCACAAATATAAACTACAAATTTAACTAGATACCCCCCTCAAAGTAAAGCACCACTGCTCTTTACCTCTGACACCTTCTTCAAAGCCTTCTTCCTCATCTCACTCTCCTGACATGCAGACAATGAGGGATTGTTGGAAACCTACCACACCTTTTTCTCCGAGGTCTTTAATAGAGAATGAAGTTTTAGCAATGATGTAGAGAGCAATGTCTACTTTGATTCAATATGGCTTCTCATAACTTTGAGTAGATATGGCTTCATGCGGGAGGCTTGGTTGGGCCATTCTCAGCTTTTTTGACACCATGTCATCTTTCCAAAGTGCTTTATATAAGTGCTGACCGTGCTTGCTGACTTTCCAGAGAGAATGAATGAGATCTGTGGACATGACCGATTCATTACATATGGCTGACACGAAATGGACAGTGTCTTGAAAATGTTGATGGGATGGGATTCACTGCTCCATGCTTTAAATGTGGAAGTACACACATGTTGTACCAGGTCTGAATGAGTTAAACATGCAGAGGGGCTGTCTGCTTCCCTCTTTGGGCTTTTCTACTATTTTTCTGATTCAGCTCACAATGCTAACTTTTTTTTTTTTTATCACTTTCTGTAGAGCTATAACTGTATCTACAAATACATTGGGTAATTGTATATAAAAATTTTTTTTAACTTTGTACATTTTTTATTGCTTTGATTCAGAGGGTGGTGCTGAGGTGCAAGCCAAATATGTGATATCAGGCATCCAAGGGTTAATTTGATGTCCGAAACATTAAACATATGATTCCAATCTTAGATGGAAAAAATCAGGACCAACTTGTCTTTGACATGTTTGAGGGGAACTTAGATATCAGAAACAGCTGTTTCTACTGATGTAAAAAGGCTGATATTAAGCATGTTAGAATCCTAACATTTGCTACTTGGATAACACATTCAGCTGCAGCAGATGGAACCTTGTTAATTCTGCACTTAATTGGTCGCAAACCAAAGCATTAGATGTTAAACTGACAAAAGTTGCAGGACCATCAAAAGGATTTTGGTTCTTCCAGAGGGAGTCAGTTTTCATCCCCATTCATGGAGTGTCAGAGACATTTCAGTCCGAGCCAGTAGATGAAAACAGCAACTGAACTAACCCAACCTGTTTGGAAGATTTACATGAAATGTCAAACATAACAAGCAGATTACATTCAGTGCTTGTCTGTCATCTCTTTGAGAACATCAAATGAGCATTCATGTATTGCAGCTGCTGACACTGTGAAATTGGAAGGCAGGAAGTGAGAGGTGGAAGAGGGGATCAAAAGGTTGAAAATAGCAACTAGAGTTGATGTGAGGTGGGAAAATTCCTAAACATTTCTCTACACATATAACCAGAAACACACACACACACAGGTGTTCAGAGTTCAGAAGGAACTCTGAACATGTCAGCAGCATCATGAAAACCATGGTGACAGATTCACACGCTGATTCACATACTTGCTGACTGACTACTTGTCACAGTGAAGGTGGTGGAGGTTTGTGACTTATACAGACATGCCAAAAAGAAATGACACCCCGTTTCAGTTCTAGGACTTCAGACATCAGGACATGGTGTAAAAAGATCATTTAAAAATCATCTGGTAATACCAGGTCTCCAAATATGATCAATACATCAGTTATCAGTTATCACCCCCAATCTTGTGTAAATAGAGAAAATGGCGATTGGATTTTTGGAGCAGATGGATGAGGATAATCTATCCAATTCTATGTGTGCAATTTTTGCTTTGTCACCAATCAGTGGTGTGAAACCAGCCACAGCAACTAGAACAATTATAATAAATTTTAATGATTTTTTTTTGTTTGTTGTTGTTATTGTTTTATTATTTGTCATAGAATGTGGTCTCATCTTCATCTAAGTTCAATGAAAGACAAATTCAATGAACTTAATTAATGTAATATGAGAACGGATTTGTGTAAACTGCTCACTGTGCTAAATTTACATGTTTTAGTATCCATGAAAAAAATTCAGAACTTTTAGTAAGAACAAAATCTCTTCCTGTCCCTGTAGAGCCTTATACTATATTAAATATTATTCATTCTCAGATATTACAATGTGTTATATATTCATTTGCAATATGCTCTACTGTTTTTTACAATATGCAGATACCTTGAAACAGTTAGGGGGATATTTCAAGAGCAGCAGGTGAAGGAGCCTCCCTCTTTCTGCTTCATGTAGAGTCTCATGGTGCCTGAACCATCTTAGGAACAGCAAAAATACTGAACACAGAACCCTCAAGCTTCCAGGCCTCTGGTAGAGGACCTGAAGAGGGCAACAGCCCACAGACGAGTGGACAAAGCTGGAGTTTTTTACATGTGGACCTTTTTGATAGATGAGTGGACAATGGTGGAGCCGTTCCAGACAGACTGGAACTGTTCATATACTATATTCAGTTAAATTCAGTTCAGTTTTATTTATATGGTGTATATTATGATACAAGTTGTCTCTAGGCACTTTCTACATAAACAAATCATGACCCCTGAGCAATTGTTACATAAACAATGGCGGTTAAAAACTCCTCTAGTGGGAGAAAAATATTAAAGCCAAACAGTGAAAAGAAAAAAAAAAAAAACACCTCTGAAATTGAAGAAACCTTGATCATAAGGGGGGGACCGTCCTGCTGAAGACCAGGTAAAACAGGAAAAAAGAGATAGAGAAGAGAGGATGAAGAACAGACAGAGGAGAGACATAAATATATTGTTAGTGGTACAAAAGACAAGATATACTAGTAGTAATTATCTGTTAACTGGAGAACTAAGAGTTGTATTTATAAATGACTGATAGATGGTTAATTGGTGTTCTACAGAGATTACGATATGAACAGGTGTAGACAGCAGAGGTGGTCAGAGGGTGGGACTACAGGTAAAGATATTAGTAGACGTCCATCAGAGACATCTACATAGACAGGTGGAGGTAAACAGTGGGATGGTTAGAGGGTGGGACTGCAGGAGCTACAAAAAGAGCACAAAACTTTTGGGCCAACTTTCAATAACTCACAATTTAGAAAATGAATGTGCTATAAATTTAATTAGTTCTCATCATATGTGTGAAAGTAATACCTCTCCTGGCTGCCACAATCCAGAGTAATATAAAATAAAATACAATGATGGTATAAGCTTAGCCTTCAGAGTTTGCCTTTGAGCCCTGTGTGGGTACAGCACTGTCTTCATCTGGTATGATTCCTCACAGATGTCTCTCCTCTTACAGAGACAATGCAGTTGAAAGCAGTACAGAGCCTTGCTGATGTTAGGAATATTTATTGTTTTTTTTCTCCATCCAACTTTTGTTGAACTATTTTCTTCAGCTGTTGATTGCTTCATTGGACAGAAGACATGCCTTTAACTGTCTGCATCAGTCACCTCTTTCCAGCTCCGAGCCTTGCTGGTCCCCATCACTCTTGAAGTCTATTAAGAGTGCAAAATATAAATATATATATATATATATATATATATATTTTTGCTCATTGCTCCATCTCTGACAAAATTGCATCTATTGCAACGTCTGAAAACTTTTTCATCCTGTCGCTCTTTTTTATGGGGGCACAGGTAGACATAAGGATGCACCTTTACACCTCCTGGTGGTTCCTGGGTGGGAATTTATTCTCATTACTGAGCAGCGGGAGCGCATTGCAAGTCTGTGGGTGATTCCCATTCATGAACTGCACATGACTTAAGGTCAAATTCAAGTTTCATATGACTTTCATGAATCTGAAGTAGGTGTTAAGTAAGGAAGTGACTGATGTGCAAATCTGGTCATAGATTGTTGAGGAGTTCATTAAATTATGTCAAATGTTTTCAAGTTCTTAACATACAGCAACTGTATGTACTTGCTTATCTTCTAATCGAACACTTTCTTCCAGAATTATTAGGAATTAATGGGTATGTTCAATAAATCACTGATTTTACCACGAAAAACCAGTATGTGTGGAGTGATTGCATTTTTTCACTCTCTAAATGGACTCTTTCTTTATCAGATGAGAGAAAGAAGCTGAAATAATTTTCAAATAAAAAATATCCAGAGTTTTGTTCATGCAATTATAAAAAGTACAGATTGAAGACAAACACACAAAAGTATTTTTAAAGCCTTGAGATCTTTTTTGACTCAACAAGTTCAGCAGGTGCATAATTTAGGAGATTAACATTTTAAGAATTTAATATTTTCTCAGATCTAAACAAACATTCATACAAATGTTGCATGGAAACCAGCAGCTTATTTAAGGACATAATACAGATTGTACTAACCATGGCTGCATGATACATTTATTACAAGTACACACATAAATTAACCCACTAAACCCAAATCAAACCATATATACATCAGATGTCAGGTGATGTCCTTAGATTACATCAGCTGTGGTCTTAGTTGGAAGTCACCCTTAACTGCAGCACGTCAGATCAGAAACCTTTAAAAGTAAATCCGGCTAAGAAGTGTTAATAGAACTCAGAACATGTGCAGAAAGTGGTCGACCCAGAAAAGCAGAAGAACTTTCACCACCTGCCCTGAAAGTGTCTTCTTTATGTAGGTCTGCACACATCCGTGAGGCAGCTTCCTCTGACACGGATGTCATCGAATCTAAATTCAGAGCCAGACTGAAAGAGCAATATTTAAATGAGACGCTGAAGTGGAAGAACTCTAGCACACAGATTTATTGTTGACTTCGTGCAGTATCACTCATCTCATTTGCTGAAGGACGGGACGAGTGCATGAATCTCAGGCGTTTCAGCCATGAGGGGTTACTATTCTGATGAGTGGACAGTGACAAAGACAAATCAGTAATACCTGAAAAGCTTGTTCTAGTTTTATGGCAACATTCTGTGAACATGACAATGAAACCGATGTGAATTCAAAGTAGTTGTGATAGAAAATGTGCAATAGAAAGTAACTATTTGAGGCAACTGTTAATAATATGATGGAAGACTGTTTGGAAATAAAACAAAAGAAATCAAGCATCAGCTTAACACTGTTGTTAAAGATTTCTAACTTTAAATCAGACTGCACTAGTTTTTAAGTTTTACATGTGAGAAACAAATAAAATGAACCCTGTTTCATCTGATTGGTCAGCTCCAGGCGTGGAGCAGGTCTCACCCATTGTTCTTCATCAGCCTATTTGAAATTCTGAGGAAACAGTCGAGCTCTGCTGAAATTCCAAGTGTCAGATTTTTTCATAGCACAAGATTGTTGAACGTTATTCTCTCTACTGAAGGCACCTTCCAGGGAAATCTGTAAAATGGATTCTTTGTCAAAACACTTCCAAAGGACAAACAAATCCTGAGACCATCCATGATTTGGGTAACTTCTCATCTCCAGATGTTTTTTTCACTTAAATGAACCTAAATGTTTTACCTGAAATCCTGCCATGAATAAAGAAAAGTATCAAAATGTCCTGACTGAGCAAGTTCTCCCAATAATTAATGAGCAATTAGATAAGATTCCAGTGTGATGTCACAAGGCAAAAGTGATAAATTGACTCACAGGCCATGGCTTTCAAATTTGTATCAGAGAAAAGGAATTTCTTCAGATCTTAATTTCCTTATGAAGCTGTGTTCAATCCTCAAACATGTGCTGAACCACAGAAAATGATCATTTTTGATCAACTCAATTGTAAAGCTGAGAGTGATGTGTGAATAAAAGTTAACAAATAAATCAGTGTAGTGTATTTGGATCTTTTAAAGGAGCCTTCAAAATCTGAGGATGTTCTGCATGATGTAAGGATGTTCATTATTCCTTTAATTTATCAGCCTTGTAAGAAACTGGAAGCAATAAATGTCAACAGTTTTAGATGTTAAACATTTTGAAAAATCTTGCCATCACGTTTGTAAAAATGTTTATAGAATTGTAATTGTTTGCTGTGCAGCACTGTTGCCTGTCAGCAAGAAGGTTTCTGGTTTCACGTCAAGCAGGAGTCTTCATGTGTGGAGTTTGCATGTTCTCCTCATCCCTGCATAGGTTTTCTTCAGCTACCCCACACTCTAAAAACATGTATGTTAGGTTGATTGATTGTCTTATGTGAGTGTGGGTGGTGGTTGTCTGTATTGGCCCTGTGATGGACTTGCAACCTGTTCATGGTGTTTCTCTGTCTTTTTGCCCAAAAAAGAGCTGGGATAGACTGCAGTAGATCCCCATGACCCTGCATTCCAATAAGCAGGTACAAAGAATTGATGGATGTAATAATCAGAATGTCTGGAAAACTTTAAAGTGATATGTGCATTACCCTCAGCATGAAGGTAAAAGCATAGATACAGTAGGGAGGAAAAGTCTGTGAACGATTTTTAAACATTTATCTGCCATAAACGTGAAAACTTGGATTCAGAAACACTAAATTAATTGTTCTCATTCCTGTAGGAAAAGGTAAGCGAACACTTCAAATTAATCTCTGGAGGAAGCTCCTTGGCAACAGTTCAAGAAAGTTATTAAGCATCTCTGGATCAAAGCTGTACAGGCTGTCCTGCTGCATCACTCTACTTCCACTGCGTTACAGCCAGTGGATTATCCTGGAGGAATTTTTAGCAATTTTGGTTGTTCATTTGAATCTCCATGATGGCAATTGCTCCAAGGCTCTGCAGCAGTGATGTTTTCCCAACTTATAAAACTCCCTTTCGTATACTTCACTGTTGGGATTATGTTTCTGTGATGCCAATTTATGTCTTTTTTTCAACATCCATTCAGGTTAAATCCATGTTACAAGGATCAGGGGGTTGTGAGCTCTAAAATTGGGGGCCAGAGCGACTGAATGTTCTGGCCCCTATAGTATACGATGAGTACTGAGGACAGTGAGGCGAACAGGCGAGGAGGTTCTGGGGGTATGGGTAGGAGAGCTGCAAGAAATGGAGGGACAAGTTTATGGACAGCCTTGTAGGTGAACAATGCTATTTTACACTGGATACTGAGTGTTATTGGGAGGCAGTGGAGGTACTGCAGGACAAATGTGATGTAACAGGTGGATGGAGTTCTGGTGTGATTTGTAGAGCAGGATTTTGATCAGTGTTGTCAGTTTGTGAAGAGTTTTCTGAGGGAGACCAAATAGAGGTGAATTGCAGTCGTCAAGCATAGAAGTGACAAGATTATGAACCAGTATGGCAACAGTATGAGCCAAAGGCTGCACATGGTTGATGGCATGGAGGTGGAAGTATGACAGGTTATGCTGTTTGTGTGGGACGACACCTGTACTCTTAACCTTAGAAGAAGGACTGGTACCAGCAATACCAACAAGTAACATTTTTATCACAATTTAATTTAAGGAGATTGGATATGAACCAACATTTTACTTCAGCTAGGCTGAAGTAAAGTTAGCTAGTAAGGCTAGCTAGTAAGGAAAGAGTGAGGTTTGGTGGAAATAAGGACCTGCGTGTAATCTGCATAGCAATAAAAATGAATGAGATGCTTATGGAAAATGAAACCAAGGGGAAGTAAGTAGATGAAGAAAAGTAAGGTTCCCAGGACAGAATGTTGGGGCATACCGACAGTAACTGGGAGAAAGTACAAAGTGAAGAACTTTAACCATATGAACTGAGTCTCTTCAGAGAGCTGAGATTGAAACCAGTCAAGGGGTGCATGCGAGATACCAATAGCAGCAAAACTGTCTGGGAGAATGGCATGTGAGATGTTGTTCAAAGATCACCACTCAGCTCAAGCAAGATAAGGACATTAGGAAACCAGAATCAATTGTGAGAAGAAGATCATGTGTTATTTTAAATAATTCAGTTTCAGTTGAACAGAGATGACAAATAAAAAAGACTGGAACTGCTTGTGTATTTTGTTCAAGTCAAGTCAATTTATATAACTCCTATTACAATACAAATTATCTCTAGGTGCTTTGCAGAGACCCAGATTATTACCCCTGAGTACATAAACAATGGCCGTTAAAAACTCCCCTACTGGGAGAAAAACCTTAAAACCAAACAGTGGCAAGAAAAACTTCTCTTTAAGAGGGAAGAAACCTTGATCAGGACCTGGATCATAAGGGAGGACTCTCCTGCTGAAGACCAGCCAGGTAGAG